>BMAW01119405.1:0-33377 GCA_019974015.1 Nephila pilipes
TATTGATGGAATAAGTATAACTGTTTTTTTTTTCCTTTTTGAATACTGTTAAGGATTATTGTATCTGTTAAGTAGAACTTTTATTTTGAGTATACTTGATGAGTCAGATATTCAAATGTGTTTTAAATCATAGTGATGATTTTTTTTTATTATTTTATGTTCAAAGATTGATGGTATTTTTTATATTTGATATATATTATGAAAGTGATATGAATGAAGATATTTTTTTTATTGTTGTTGTGATTTATAAAAATCTTTAGGAGTACAAATTCTAAGAAATTAAGATATTATTTTATGTGGCAAATACTTTATTATTATTGTAGTAATAATTTATTTGGTTGAATTTTTCATTTTGTTCTATGTCATATGCAAAGTTAGCATTCAAGGTATAAATTTGTAAATTTTATGGTAAAGAAGTACGAAACAATTGTTTTTTTTTTAAATATAAAACCAACCTTGATTAATTAAGCATATTTTTACTTTTTGAATTAGAGTGTTATTAGATTGATTTAGGATAATTATAATAAGGTGCGAGATGGCATTTTTAGGAAAGGGATTAAAAGCAGACTTGCAGATTATGGCTACGGAAATGGGGGTTGAAGATGTCCTTAGTTTAAAAGTGTTTGAATTAAGAGAGGCTATCTTGAATAATAAAAACTTCGACGAGGAGTTTTGTAGAGAACAATTAAACACTATTATAGAGGAACGCAAGAGAAGGGAAGAGATGGAGGAAAGAAAAAGAAAGGAAGAGATGGCTGAGAGAAAAAGAAAAGAAGAGATGGCTGAGAGAAAAAGAAAAGAAGAGATGGAAATGGAGGAAAGGAAGCGGAAGGACGAAATGGATTTCGAACTCCAGATGAAACGAATCGAGTTGAAAGGAGGAGGAAGTGAAAACGAATCGAAAGAAACAGGACCATTCAAGATTGATTTACAAAAACTGATTCCGATGTTTGACTCAAAATCTGACGATATTAGTTTATTCCTGGTATCATTTGAACGTCAAGCAAAAATTTTGAATTTGCCAAAGGTGTATTGGGTGACACATCTGATAAGTATTTTACCTTCGGATATTGTAGGTCTTATTGCTCGTGAACCAGAAAAGGATGCCGCTGATTACGAATTTGTAAAGGGGCTATTACTTCAACGATTCAAGTTGAGTCCCGAGAAATTCCGCCAGCTGTTCGTGAAACACCAAAAGAATCCCGATGGTACGTGGAGAAATTATTATTTTGAGATAAGAAATTTTTGTGAAGAATGGCTTAAGGGCCTAGATATTCAAACCTTCGACGACCTTAAAGATCTCCTCATAGCAGACCAAATGAAGAAGAAGGTGCCAACCGAGATTCGCGAACACTTTATTGATGAATGGGCAAAAATAAAAACTCCAAAGGTGCTGGTTGAAAAACTTGATGAATATGAGGATGTCCATGGAAAAACCAAACGGCCTGCAGTGCCATTTATTAATAAAGAGAAATCTTATTGTAAGACCCTTCCTTTGAATACCCGGAGCTCTCTACATCAGTTGGAAGGGAGAGACGTAAGAAATAAAAAGGGGATGGCCAATTACAAATACAATAACCATTTCAATGACAACAGCCATCAAGCACATTATAATCAAACCCGGATTACGCCTACATGTTACACTTGTGGCAAAGAAGGTCATTTCTCAAGAGCATGCCGAGATAAACACTTAAATAAGCAAAACTCGCAAAATAACAAGTTTTCCTCACCAGTCAAAGCCCAAAGTAATGCAGTGCATGCTGAAGATACCACTAAGAATATCGTAACAGCGAAAATAGATGTTCCTGAATCAACGTGTAAATTTCTGGCAGAGAACATTGATAAATTGAAGGTTATAAAAGTGAAGTGTTTAGATGTCGTATTGGATGGAACGGTAGACTCGGGAGCACAAATCTCTGTGGTGCGAGCTGATTTAGTTAAAGACATTGAGAGTACCGGAGAAGGGAAGATCAAATTAATATCAGCTTTTGGGGATAGTGAAGTCGCTCCCCTAAGAACATTTAATATAAAGATCGATGATGGATGGCATGATGCAATACCAATTACATGTGCCGTTTCAAAGAAACTAGTGAACGACATGTTAGTTTGTCAAACCGCATATGAAGCCCTTTTGGAAAACATACAGTTATGCAGTGCGAATGCAAGGGAAGTCATTGTTCATGAAGTCCAACTGGATGAGGTTAAGAATTCAACCGTCTGTGAAGTCCAAACATTTGAAGAGGATTCATGCTCTGACATAGGAGTATCGACAGACGCAGTCAACATTGAAAACGAAGTGAGATCCAATCTTAACAGTGAGACCCGAAGGACTTTTATAAAACTTCAGAAAGAAGATGAAACATTAATAAGCGTCTGGGAACAAGCAAATAACAAAGAAAAGGCATATGAAATACAAGATGATCTGCTAGTGCATAATGACGTTGTTTGTGGGGAGTCAATCAAGCAAGTTGTCCTACCTGCGTGTAAAAGAAAAGAAATTCTAAAAATGGCTCATGAAATTCCGTTAGCTGGACATTTAGGAGAACAAAAAACAAAGCAACGCATTAAATATTCCTTTTTCTGGCCTTCGTTAAAGAGGGATGTGAAGACATATTGCGAAGCGTGCAAACCTTGTCAGTTACGAAGGACTGTAACATACAGAGATAGGATTCCGATCCAGCCCATTGTAAGACCTGATAATCCATTCGAAGTCTGGAGCGTGGATTGCATCGGACCGTTAGAACCCCGATCAAGAAGAGGGCATTTATATATTGTGTGTGCCATTGATCTGTGCTCAAGATGGGCGGAAGCCATACCAACAAAGAACATCACTGCAAAAACTACTTGCGAAGTGCTGATGAAAATTTTCTGTCAAACTGGGTTCCCAAAGACAATATGCACAGACCAAGGTACCAATTTTACAGCACAATTGACTCAAGCCTTTCAAGACGTGCTGGGAGCATCTCCTAGGTTTTCTACTCCAGGTCATCCTGAGAGTATGGGAGCAGTTGAACGTTGGAATAGAACTTTGAAAGACATGTTAAACAAAAATATTCAAGAGCATGGAAATGAGTGGGATGTCCATCTCCCATATTTGCTTTTTGCTTATAGAGAAATACCTCATGCACTTACTGGTGTATCACCATACCAATTAGTTTATGGAAGACTACCATCTGGACCGATGACCATTTTAAAAGAATTTTGGACAGGAGAAAGAGAAATCCCTACTAGTGCTGCTCGTTCTGTTGAAGAATACTTGAAACAACTGCAAAAGAAGTTGCAAGATGCACACGAAATCGCATCGGAAAACAGTGCTAAAAATCAGGAACGTATGACTTCACACTATAATTTGAGATCACGAGAAAAAAGTTTTTCTGTTGGAGATGAAGTACTAATCCTTATTCCTTCATCTACGCATAAATTGCTTAACACTTGGATAGGACCAGCCAAGGTAGTACAGCTCACTAGACCCCACTCTTGTTTAGTTCAAATGGAAGACGGTAGTACTAGAGAATTACATATAAATAAGCTAAGACCTTATATCTCAAGAGTTGATCATGTTGGGGTAATATTTGATCAAGATACCGATTTTGGTGAATTGCATTATGCTCCCACAGATAAGGAAACTCATCCTAACATTGATATCAAGTTGAATCAAATGCCTAATGTTTTAAATGCCCAACAGAAATACCAGTTAAGAAATTTGTTACGACGATATGAAGACATATTTCGGAATCGTCCTGGAAAAGCCAAAGTGAAAGGTCATTCTGTTAAAGTTACGGCAGATAGTTCACCTAAAAGATTACAACCATATAGAGTTCCTATTGCTCTTCAAAAAGAAGTTGAACGTCAAATTAATGAGCTGCTGGATATGGGCTTGATTGAACATAGTGATAGTGATTGGGCGCACCCGGTGGTGTGCGTGGCGAAAAAAGATGGAAGCATTAGATTGTGCATAGACTTTAGACTTTTGAATAGTTTTACTATTCCTGATGCATATCCAATGAAACATGCAACGGATTTAATATACGAGATAGGCAAAGCTAATTTTATATCGGTCTTAGACCTCACGAAGGGATACTGGCAAATCCCTATGGAAGAAAACTCAAAACATTTTACTGCTTTCGTTACTCATTCTGGACATTATCAGTGGAAAGTCCTACCTTTTGGAATGAAGAATGCAGGAAGTACATTTCAAAAATCTATGGATCAAGTGTTGAGTCCTCATCAAAAGTACTGTAGATCCTACATAGACGATGTGGCAGTATTTTCAGAAACATGGTCAGATCACATGCAACATTTGGGAAATGTTTTTAAGACTTTGAGAGAAGTTGGACTAACTGTCAATTTAGAGAAGTGTGATTTCGGAAAGAGCCAAGTTAAATTTCTAGGTCACGTGGTGGGTTCTGGAAAACATGCTCCAGATCCTCAAAAGATGGAAACTATGTCAAAGTTATTGAAACCAACGACCAAAAAACAGTTACGAGGACTGCTTGGCTTATCAAGCTATTATCGTGACTATATTAAGAATTTTTCTTCTATTGTTTTGCCCTTGACAAATTTAACTAAGAAAAATATTCCTAATAAAATTCCTTGGGATGACACAGCTGAAGAATCTTTCCAATGTTTGAAGAAAAGCTTAATCGAAATGCCTACTCTCTATACCCCTGTGTTGAACCGCCCGTTTCAGCTGTATACAGATGCTTCTGCTACTATAGTCGGCGCATGCCTTGCACAGAACGATGAAAAGGGAATGGAACACCCAATTTCATTCCACAGTAAGAAATTAACCAAATGCCAAATGAACTGGTCAACAATAGAACGAGAGGCCTATGCCGTGCTAAGTGCATTGAAAAAGTTTGACTGTTGGATCTTCGGATCTCAAATACAGGTTGTGTCTGATCACAACCCACTCACATTTTTGACCAAAGGATTACCACATGGTACAAAATTAGCTCGTTGGGCCCTAGCCTTGCAACGCTATGATTTACGGATTATATACCGTAAAGGGAAAAACCATGGCAATGCTGACGCTCTCTCTCGCTTGCCTTTTGATGATTAACCTGAGTTATTTGTAGTACTTATTTCAGTATTAAAGCATATTCCTATTTGTGTATATATTTAGAAAATTAGTGTCAAAATAATAGTCTTATTATATATATTCGTGATTATGTAACCTTATGTTATTGCCTTATTTTCATTATATTTGTGCATTAATGATCATATTTAAGTCATGCCTCATGTGTTTTTTTTTTAATTTAGATAGTGCACTCTCCTCAACTAAGGTTTAGATATTTTGTTTCTGAATTAGGACTCTTTCGTGAGTGTGTGACTAACCTCTTTCTTTTAGCACCTGGTCATTAAATATGACGCATGTGCTTCCGTTGGTGGGGCGTGTAAGATTCACCGAACTAAAAAAAAAAACAATATAGGTGGCGCGGCCATCGATATGGAGAGAGAGGAAACCACAACAAGAGGAGGAAGAATGGCGGCTTGACGCTGGACGAACAAAATGGCATGAAACATCAGCCAAATGTTTAGTATTAGTGAATTTTCATATTGTATTAATTGTGTGTGTTGTGTGGCCTTAACAAAAGAATAAAAACTTTAGCCACTAAAGTTTGTGTATCTGGTAGTGATTGAATCTTCAGAAAATGAAACAAAGAACCTACAACACGAAAACCACGCGAAATATTACTATATTCATCATCTGAAACATCAAGATTGTCCTTGAAGTGTGGCCAGCTACTAGATGACAAGAAAGAAGATCCATTCCACCAAATGTCTAATTGTTGGATCTTTGAAGGAAAAATACCTCGTGAGATTAAGTCTGCGTGATTCTCAGCAGTTTTAACATAATGCCAATGAAACTCCTTTGTATTCTCTTGAATTTTGGTGACACGATTAGCTACAAATACCTTCAGAGAGCTGGGTGGAGTCTTAATCCACGCCAACACCACGGTAGAGTCTGAGTACAAATGTATTTCATGAAATTCAAGTTGTAATGATGATATAACCTTTACGATAAGTTTTGAAAGTAATTCAGCAGCACAAAGTTCTAAACGTGGAATACTTATTTCCTTGATGGGAGCCACTCGAGATTTGCTGCACAAGAGTGACACCTTAATGTCACCATAACTTGATACAGATCTAATGTAGACGGCACAACCATATGCATCTTTCGAAGCATCTCCGAAGCCTATAAGGTCAACTTTCAGTGCCTTAGAAGTTAAAACATGTCGTTCTACAGTTACATTTTTTAATTGACTCAATTCAGAACTGAATTTTTCCCACTCTCTACTTAAGTGTAAAGGAACTTCATCGTCCCAATCAATTTTTAAAATCCATAATTTCTGCAAGAAAATCTTGGCTGTAATTATCAAAGGTCCTAAGAGACCTAATGGGTCAAACAATCTGGAAATATCAGATAGCATTGTTCGCTTTGTTGCTGGACTCACAATTTTTTGAACACTAAAACAAAATGTGTCCTTTTTAGGATTAAATTGTAATCCCAAGGTTTTTAATGTTGTTGAGTTGAGATTATCAAAATTGTATTCTCGGTCCGACGTTGGAACATTGTGTAACAGACTAGGATTATTTGAACTCCACTTATGAAGCTCCATGCCCGCTGATTTTAACAACAGTATTAACTGGTCTTGTAGTTCAATGGCAGAAGATAAATCCTCGGTACCACTTAGAATATCGTCGACGTAAAAGTCTTTACCAGCAGCGGCAGCTAAAGGATACCTGTTTTGTTCATCCCAACATAATTGTTGAAGTACTCTTGTTGTCAAGTAAGGAGCGCACTTGGTTCCGTAGGTAACAGTGAGCAACTTAAATACGCGTAATTTCTCTTCCTTTAAACTTTTCCAAAAAATACATTGTAAATCACACTGATCTGGATGTATCCAAATTTGACGATACATCTTTTTTATATCGGCAGTGAAAACTACAGAATGTTTTCGAAACCGCAACAAAATAGCGAACAAATCATCTTGGACAACCGATCCTGAATATAAGTTATCATTCAGCGATTGTCCAGATGACGTTGCCTCTGATGCGTTAAAAACGACGCGTAATTTGGTGGTACTACTCTCTGGCCTAAAAACGCCATGATGAGGCATGAAATATTTTGGAGTTTCAGAAGTTGCCTGCATATGCCCCAAATTCTCATATTCTGTTAAAAATTCCCGGTAGAGTTGCAGATACTCAGGATCTCCCTCCAAACGTTTCCAAAGAGAATTAAATCTTTTAATTGCTATGTGTTTTGACTCGCCTAAACATGGGGGCTCTATCTTAAACGGCATTTTAACTGCATAGGTTCCATTGTCCTTTCTGAAATGTGTCTTCATAAAGTGATCCTCACAAATTAAACTCTCCTCATCTGGTAATTTATCCCCTTCAACTTCCTCAATTTCCCAAAATTTCCTTAAATTTGCATCCAAATCCTCTATTATTAATCCACAATGAAAAGTAGTTTTGTTCTCGATTGGAACACTTCCGGTAGCAACATATCCAAACACTGTATTTTGAAAAGCAATTTCTGAATCCGGAAACCTAATTTGACCCGTTCTCAAAAGTTCGTAAAATATTTGGGCACCTAATAAAATATCCACCTCTCCAGGTTTATTGAAACTCACATCTGCTAATTTGAAATTACCTAATTCTAGCGTATTAATGTCAAATTGCCTGGTGGGTAAATTATCTGTTATTTCCGGTACTACTAATAACTCAATTTCTTTTTCAAAACTTCCACTACCATTCGAAATTTTTGTTTTTACAATCCTATTAACAACAGAAGAAGACTGATTTAATCCGGAGACCAATATGCTTCGTTTTTGTTTTTTCAAATTTAATTTATCGGCTAAACGTTTCGAAACGAAATGACTCATACTTCCAACATCTAGTAACGCACGTGCGCTCGTAAATATTCCTAAACTATTTTGAATCATGACCTTCGCAGTACTTAATAATGTGTAGTGCTCGCAGGTGGCACATTCGATGGAGAATTAATACTGGGATCGGGATTTTCTATTCGCGGAACAAATACGTTTGACCTTGGATTTAATGCTAAGTTTTCATTTTCCGAACGAGCTTCGGTTGCATTTTCTTTTATGTGCAAAAGTGTGTTATGCCGTTTTTTGCAAACATAACAGTTAGATTTTGAATAACAATTAGCCACTTTGTGATGATTTAAGCAATTAAAACATAACTGCTTATTTTTAACAACCTCAATTCTCTCTTTAACAAGCATATTTTTGAATACAGGGCATACATTCAGAGAATGATTTTCATTAGTTTTACAGACTACACATTTTGGAGTTTTAACTTCCGATACAAATACCTTTTGTGGACTGTATTCTTTACGATATTTTTGCGACTGAATTACGACTTGCGGCCTTGAGAACACATTACTATCGTTTTTGAATTTTGACGATGCATAAATATCGCAATGCCTAGCCAAATCTGGTGGCACATACCAAGATTCTCCTTGTTTCACGCCAATATGAATTTGTAATTCACGATCTAATGAATCAAATATTTTTTCGGAAACCATAAGTTCACAAACTCCCTTGAAATCATTTACCTTTCTTAATTGACAATAGTAATCAAATGCTGCACTAAGTCGCGAGGCAAATTGGATATAACTTTCGTTTGGGCGTTTTTTCGCTTTACGGAAATTATTTAAAACTTCTTGTGGTGTGGATTGAAATTCTTTTAATACTAATTCTTTTAATTTGTCATACATGCACAATTCATCCTCACTTAAATATATCATTAAATTGGTAGCCCTTTCCCCCAAGATATTTAATAGAATTTCTGACTTAAATTGTTCTGGGACATTTTTGGTTTTGAAAGCTCTTTCAAGCGATTGGAAAAATAAATTATACGATTCTGCACGTGTCGGAACTGGTATTGTTAAGGTTTTGACACTTTTTATCAAACATTCTAAACTGGAATTTAAATCGGAATCGCTACTTGTCACATTAACATTTTGGGTTACTTTTTGTAAATTCGCGAGCTCAAGTTGTCTTTCTAATTGCGCGAGTTTCAATCTTTCTAATTCTAGTTTTCGTGCTTCATTTTTCTCGTAATCTTTTTTCTTTTCAATTATTGATTCAACTACAGTTTTTACGACTTCAAGATTATTTTTATAAATATCGCTCTTTTCAATTAAATCTTTAATAGTAAGTACTTTGGCATTTGCCGGAACACTGATTTCTAGTTCTTCGGCAACTTCGATTAATTCACTCTTTTTAAGTTTTGAAAGCATTTTGATTGAAAGGAGAACTCTAAATATATGCAACTCATACAATGAAACTAATACACCATTTTGGAAAACATACTAAAATAAACAAAAAGTGTACTCACAGTTACCCAAAACGGAACGGACCCAATTGTAATCCAATAGTGATGAAACAAAAACTATAATCCAGTAAAGTTGAAACTTCCATTAAACAGTCAGATTCACCTTTATTCAATGTTCAATACGAAACTTTCCAATGAACGAACAATCCATATTTTTGCTGTTCTGCAGGTCGGCGGACCACTTAATGTTATTTAACTCTCAATAACATTTTTGTTACTAGTAAAATTACTTTTTTATTCAAAAATCTCTCATGATTGACTACAGCAACTTAGGACATCATACTCAACATCATCGATGCCACTTCTCCTCTGCCGATTTCAATTTCAGAATACAAACAAAAATTATTCGCGACAGTAACGCCATCTATGAGCGTGAATATATAACATATATAATTTTTCATATGATGAAGAAATTTTTTATTAAATATTGCTCATTATAAACTTATCGAAATATGCAATTTTTTCCCTAGATTTAAGAATCTTAACCTTTTTTTCTATTTTATTTGTGCACAAAATTCAGCTAAACTGTCCAAAAAATTCAAGGATACTTAAGTTCTTTGATATTTCATTTGAAATAATTGATTGTGTGATATGACATTTGATATTACATATATTATACTGCAATAAATTGTAATTAATATGCATTTCTAAGAAAAGAAATTCATTTGGTATTTCTTCTTGTTTTAAATCCTAAAATTAACCAAATTCATTTAATTTTTTTTATTGCTTGTGATTTAACGAACCTAATTCCAATGTTGATAAGAATATTAATTCTAAATAGTATTAATTGATAAGAAAAAAGTAATTTCTTAAAAAAAAAAAAAAAAAAAAAAAAAAAAAACATTTTTTGAGTAATTTAAGATTCCGAGTTTTACGATTACCCTGTTCATATAACATTTCATCTTTAATGCCAATACAATATTTTTTAAAGCAATATTGAATTTTTTAAACTTTAAATAAAAAAAAATTAATGTTTAACTTTTTGTAAAAGATTCTACAGATTAAGAATACATGAATATGATCTGTCCACTGTTTGAATGGATCTCGTTTTAATTTTTGCAAAAATATTTGGAGGATGTGAATTTGATTTGTATTATTTATTACTGTTTCAACTTAATTATGGAACTTCCAATTACTTTAATATAATAGATATTGAGAACATTCCTTCCTTTTAAGAGAAATATGCACCGTAAATTAAACTATTTAGCTTTTAAATTTAGTTAGTTTTATTCATTGAAATATAAATTGCGCTGAAAGGAAAGGTATATTCTTTTTTATTGAAAATAATTATGATATCATATAGCTTTCAAACGTTTGCTTTGTTTTACTTTTGGAAGAAAAAAAAATGTTCATGTAATTTATTCTATAGAGATGTATAAGTGAAATAAGTAGTTTTCTAATAATTTTTAATATGATAGAATAAAAAAGAAAGAGACAACATAAAAACCTTTCAACATTGAGGTAGTTTCTAAAGATATTAGTTTATTGAAATGATAAATCTTAACATGTAGAAAAAATTTTTAAATGTTTTTAATTAGTTAAAAAAGAATTTTTTAAAATTTTGATACGTTAACAGGAGATTAATTTAGAATCCAGTAAAATTTTTTTTCTCATTCACATGATAAATTATTCTCTGCGTAATAAAATATTGCTTGATCAAAATTTCATCAGATAAAACGCTCCACAATCGTCTCTTTTGAAAATTCTATCTACAAGGTTTCAAATTGTTTGAAGGATTTCATTATCTGGAACAACAGACTAATTTTTCAATGCTGTTTACTAATGAGATTATTATGATAAACTTATTTTCTTTTAAGTTACTTTTTTTAAAAGCTATAAACAGAAAAAAAAATGGAAAATAATACTGCGTTAAGGCACTTTACCGTAGAGTTATATTTACTGCAAAATTACATCTTTAATTATCAGTTTTAATATTTTTTGAAAACAATTTATGAAAGATTCGATGTTATACACTAAATCAGTTATGAATAAGTTCAATACAATTAAGCAAAACTCAATATAGAATATGATCATTCCGAAGAATACGAGAATAATCTTCAGTAATCCAATAATAACGAAGGAAAAAAATTCGATATAAAAACCAACGTTTTTATATGGTGGCAAAGTTTATTAAGGAAAATTATTGAAATATTAGTTAAAACTGTTAGTTATTTTTAACTTTAAAATTTACTTAAAAAGAGACATTTGTGAACGTATTAAAAAATTCATAATACTCATAAAATCAAAACATGCATTTGAAAGTTTGTAAGTCATTCTATTAAAAAAAAAATGGGAACCAGAATTCAGAAAAAATTATTGTGATAAGACATGGCGCCAAATATTAGAAACTTTCTTGCGAATGATTACTGACTAAAAGTCAGCAACCCTTACTATCTCGGAGATAGTATCTCCCCTTTGTGAGTACAAAAGTTTTACGATATTTCATGTGGGGTGGGGAGTGCCCGGTGTTCCCAGAGGGGGAAAGAAGTTTTTTCCTCAATCCTAAAAGCGCAGAGAGGAAAGAATATTTTGACTTATTAAAATTATTGAAATATTAGTTAAAACTTGTCGCAAATGTCTAAATATTGCATTGTTAAGCGAGTACGAACAATTCCCATAATTTCAAAGCTCTAGCTTGATGAGAAGTTGGTTAAATTAACAATCGAAAATTTGATGACACACACACACACACACATATTATTCTCTGCTGTTAGTTACATTTTATCACTTAGCTTAAGAAATGTCTTTTTAATTTTCATAATGTATAGAAAATTAAGAATATTTATTCATTTAATACTTCAGGAAGTAAACATTCATTCATTTCATCTTCTGTGTTTGTAATGCATGTATAATTTCAGTCATGACAATTCTTTTATTTCATTTGAGCAATCGGAATTAAAATATGTGCTCGGAACATATTTTATTACAAGTGTGTCTCATTTAATATTTAAAAATTATTAATACCAAAAAATTAACTTTGAAATGCTTAACTGATCTTTTTAAAGCATTAATTTAGCAAACAAAAATATCTCAATAAGCAGATCAGTCTTTTATATGTTTATCAATTTGCCAAGATCTGCATGAAAATACTAATTTAAATGAATTCATTTGATCTTTTATTGTATTTTATCTGAGATTAGCATTTATAAGACTTGATTATCTTTAAATCTCAAAAATAATTTTATTAATAGGAATGCATGAGGATATGTATATTAATGAATTAAATAGGTGTACTCTTTTTGCCTTTTCTTTGGTAATAAAATTGAAAATGTTGTAGATATTCTTTGTCAAATAATAATTTATTAAAACAGAAACTAAGTTTTCTTAACTGTTATAGATAGGGGTAAACAGTATTGTATTTTTTAATGTATTATATATATATATATATATATATACGCTCACAACATTTTTATGACAAATATAATTTTTTTTATTAAATATAGTTCATTACAAACTTTTCGAAATATGTATTCTAGATTGAAGTATCTTAATATATTTCTATTTTATTTGTGCATAAAAGTCAACTAAACTATCCAAAAAATTCACCAATACTTGAGTTCCTTGATATTGCATTTGAAATAATTGATAGTGTGTGATATGACATTTGATTTTATATATATTATACTGCAATGAATTGTTATTAAAACGCATTCTAAAAAATAGAAAATTTAGTATTTCTGCTTACTTCAATCCTGAAAATAATCAAATTCATTTAGTTATTTTTTTAATCCTTGTGACTTAACGAATCTAATTCTGACGTTGATTGGAGCATTAATTTTTGAAGTTTTACCAGGAGAAAATAGTAATTTCTTAAAAATTCTTCTTTTTCTTTAATAATTTAAGTTCCAAGTTATACGATCACCTTGTTAATATTTTTTGCCTTTAGTGCTAATTCAATATCTTTTTAAAACAATATTCAAGTTTTTAAGCTTTAAAATAAAAATAATTAATTCTTTATTACTAATAAATATTAATATATATATATATTAATATTTTAATAGTAATAAAGAATGGAAAACAATACTGAGTTAAGACACTGTACCGTAGAGTTATATTTATTCAAAATTACATATATAGCTATTAATTTTAATATTTCTTTAAAAAAAAGTGTATGAAATATTCAGTGTTATACATTATATCAGTTGTGAGTAAATTCAGTACAATTAAACAAAACTTATTGAGAAATTTGATCATTTTGAAATATACCAGGACGATCTTCAGGAGGAAAAAAAAAACGAATTACTAAAACTAACTTCCATTTGCTACTACATAAATATATAAATTCCTTTTACTTCTTAAAATTGGTAAGTATTTTTTAAAAAATATTTTTGAATGGTTCATTTTAATATGATAGAATTAAAAAAAAAATACATAAAACTCTTTCAACATTGAGATATTTTCTAGAAATATTAGTTTATTGAAATGATAAATCTTAACATTTGGAGAAAAAAAATTAAATGTACTTAATTTGTAAAGAAAACAATTTTAAAATTTTGATATGTTAACATGAGATAAATTTAGAATCCACTAACATTTTTTTCATTCATATGATAAATTATTCTCTGCGTAGTAAAATATTGCTTGATCATATTTCCATCAGATAAAACGCTTCATAATAGACTCTTTTGAAAATCCTATCTGCCAGAGGTCGAATTCTTATTTGATCATTAAGAATTTCTGTATTTATTATAAGCGATATTTATTTTCAACATCTTCACCTGAAGGATTTCATTATCTGGAACAACAGACTAATTTTCCAAAACTGTTTACTAATGAGATTATTTTGGTAAACCTATTTTATCTTATTATAAGTTACTTTTTTTAACAGAAAAAAAAAAAGAATGGAAAATAATACTGCGTTAAAGCACTGTACCGTAGAGTTATATTTACTCCCAAACTACATCTTTAATTATTAATTGTAATATTTTTTGAAAAAAATTATATGAAAGATTCGATGTAATACACTAAATCAGTTATGAATAAGTTCAGTACAAACAATTAAGGCAAATTTTAATATAGAATTTGATCATTCCGAAGAATACGAGAATAATCTTCAGTAATCCAATAATAACGAAGGAAAAAAAAATCAATTTCAATGTTAAGGGATAAAAATTATTTATTCTAGTACTTACGGTATTGAAAATCACACATTTTTTTCTTACAATTTTAATTACTTTAATTTCGATTCGCTAATTACTACACAACTTCAATGTACTTCTTCAAATTGGTAAGTATTTCTTGAAAAATTTTTTTTTTCGGTTCATTTAAAATATCAAACAAAACTTTCAGGTAAGCAGCAAGAAGATAGCTAGAGCGCGATTAAGCCGAAAACACTTTTCTGAAAACAGGATCACGCAAGTTCTTACGAACTTCAATTTATTTTTTCTATTAGAATCAAATTACTTTAACCTAATTTCTATTTACTTTTATTACATAATTAATTTACTTCTTCAAATAGGTAAGCATTTTCTTAAAAATATTTTTCAATGGTTCATTTTAATAGCAAGAAGATGGCTGGAGCGCAGTTTAGACGACAACGCTTTTCGGAAAACAAGACCGTTTGAAAAATGGTAAACATCCAGAAAAACAGTGTATTACTACGCAGAGAGTTTTCCCCTCCCCTCGGCAAGAGGATCATCTTGCGCACGGTTGCTACAAACTGGTTTCTCCCAAGGACAACGCCTTGGCGATCAGCCTTTAACTAGAAATTAGGATTTGGCGGGGAAAAATCTTCAACCCCGTAAACTGAAGGATCCCCCTTATTTCTTTGAAATTTAAGGTAATATACAAATATTTATATCGCATTTAAAAAAAGTAAAATAATGTGTAACTCTATTTGCTTTTTTTTTTTTTTTTTTTAAAGAGAGAGTTATACAAATACATCCAGCTCTAAAAAAAAATCAGCTCATTTTTTTTTTTTTTTGTAAATTTTTTCTCTCCCCTCTGAACATCATGAAATAATCTCTTAACTGCTTATAAAATTATATATAAATATTTCAATGTACTCTTTAGTATATTTTTAAATTGATTAATATGCATAAGTGTTCGCTTCCTTCATTTTGAATGCACTATGACCCTACAAAAGAATTTTTCGATGTGCATTGTAACTCAGATAAATATTTTTATTTGCTTCTAATATGGGAAGCGTCATTTTACTCGTTTAAAAATACAAATGACTGTCCTTTTTGTTATTTCTGAAACCCAAATAATATGGAACATTTATAAAACCAATATATTACGTTACTACATATTGTAGTAATATAATATAAATGTAGAAAAACAATCGTATACCAGGAATCCTAGAGTACGATTTGGTAATTAGATAAATAAAAACCTAAGCAATAATTTAATGTTTTAAGAGTAAAGATCAAAACTGGAGAAATTCTCGTCAAACAGTACAAAATAAGAGGCTTTTATTGTATAAGACCACTCACTAGAAATTTTCTATTTGCATGTGCATGTTTAATCAAATTTTCCTGCAGAAAATTGAAATTTATTATATATACTTTAATTTTAGTTCTTATACTTTAAAACTTATAATGTATTTATACTTTTGTCACTTATTAATACTATATTACTAATACTTTGTCTCATATTAGTATGAAATATTTTTAATGAAAATTACTGACATAAATGTAATTCTCCTAATTAACAATTTATGCAATAATATTCCTTAATTTTCGGAATCTACGACTTCCTTTTTATCATGATTCTTTGTCTCGTTTGATAAGCTTAACAACAAGGATAGATATATTTCGTAAAGTTACAGAGGTATACTTTTCAGAGAATTTTTGAAAGATTCCAAATATTATGTAAGACATTACAATACAGAAACCTAAAAAGCTTTTGCAATTTTTTTTTTCTGCATGTAATTTCCATTAAAATAATTTACTCAATATTTTCTTACAATCGCAATGTTTTTTTTTAAAAAAAATAAAAAATATTTAAGGAAATATAGTAATTAACTGTTTGTAATAAAACTAATATTGATTTACATTAGTTCATAGAACATACGTATATCTACATTTTAATAATAATTTGAAATACAATATTTTGTACATTAATAATAATAATGAAATAATCATAATATGAAAATTGTACACAAGAGGTAATAACTTAATTGAAGCTTTGTTCTTTCTATCCACGAAAGAGTTAAAAGAAATTATTTAAAAATTTCGATCATATCATCTTCAGAATTCTTACGAAAACGAGAGAAAGTTATAAATTACTCTCATTTTATACACCTGAACACAGAAAGTGTACGATGAACTACCACAGTCGATTGCAGTTATCTAGTCGAGTAGACAACTAACATATTATATAATTCAATAATAATCACCATTATTGGAAATAAGTGCTGAAGAGAACAGTGGCTGTCATAAAACTCTTAGCATCAAGAGGATTGCCTTTCAGAGGGGAAAGCGAAACTAAAGGTTTTGTGAATAACGGAAATTATTTAGGCACTTTGGTTTTAGTTAGTTTGATCCATTTTTAAATGAACATATTAAAAAGTACGACAATCCTGGAAAAGGTAATCCTTCTTATCTATTTGCTACAATTTGTGATGAGTTCATTGAAGTCATGGCGTCAAAAGTGTTGGAAACTATCGTCACTGAAATACCGGAAGCTAAATATTATTCTATTAACTAACTTTTATTTTATGGTATGTCCAAAATGGTGCACCGCTGAGAGATTTTTGCAATTTAATATTGGACATACTGCAGAGTATCTGACGGATGTTGAGGTTTCATTTTTGGAAAGTAACATTTCCCTCAGTGATTGTAGAGGTCGGCCTTACGACAATGCCTCCAATATGCCTGGGAAATATTCAAGATTGCAAGCCTGACTTCAAGAAAAAAATAAATATGAATCTTTGAATCTAATTGGCGTTTAAGCAGTAGAATGTGAATAAAATGTATCAATTTACTTTAATTTTGTCCAAATTCTTTGTAATTGTTTCTTATCGTCAACCTATCATTGGAATAAACTAACATTAAATTTGAGCTGTGATAGAAATAAATATGTTCTGAAAAACCTAAGAAAAACGCGTTGGTCAGCACGCGCAGAGACAATTAAAGCTTTAAGCTCCGGATATTCAGAAACTGTTTAGAGCTTGGATTGCTTAGTTAAATTAAGATGAATGAATTATAAACTACTTTTTTTCAAACTATTCTTTGGAATGATATTTTAACACGTATTGACAAAGTAAATCTATTTCTCCAGAGTAAAATTATGGATTTGTCGAAAGATGTAAAATTATTAAAATCATTAATCTCTCTATATATAAGCGAAATACCACTGACTGACTCATCACGAGATCTTTAAGACTATACAACCGATTGACTTGAAATTTAGCATAGCTACTCATTTTGCGATGTAGAAGCTCACTAAGAACGGATTTTACGGAAGTCTTATCCAAAATGTAATTTTCATCCGTTAATCTACTCTTATCCATCGGTTATGTAATTTTTGGTGACTTTATCGCCAAAAATGATATGACCGACGCCAACGCCAAACGGAATATATTTTTTTATTTGTATACTGCGTATTATCACCAATTAAGTTTACTTGGTGACATTTGCGCGAGCGAAATGGAAAAATACCAAATAATTTAATATTGAAGAGCTGTTGGAGAATTGGCAAGATTTTGGCGAAGGGGCTCTTTATGTGAAATTTCGTGCATGTCGAAATTAGGAAACGTGCATATTTAGCGATAGAAATAAATAAGTTTGGAATTCCCCTTCACGGTTGGTGAAAGTGTAGTTTAGCCCCAAAATTTAGCGGGATTTTGAAAAATACTAAAATGGTTACTTCATAAGGAGTAGAGCACGTACAATCTTTGTTTACTGGAGAACCTCTCTACGTCCATGAACGAACTCAAGACGCTGTGACATACGTAAGACATTTTGGACTTCCCGACTTGCTCGACTTTTTTTTTTTTTTTTAATATTGCAAATTTAGGACAAAAATTTTATGATAGACACGATGTCATTGCTAGGGTATTTCATTTGAAAGTTAAGCACATGAAGAATCTTCTAACAAAAGGTTGTATCTTTTTCAATATTAGGTGTAACATGTATACGGTCGAATGAGTTTATATATATATATATATATATGAGGTGACTTTATACTAAAATGTTTTATTTTTGTCATATTTTTGATATTATCGTCTGCCCATCGAAGCGGGAGGGTATCATCTAGTGATATATATAAAAACCAAAAGAGACTCTTTTGACTATGCCAAGGAAGTGTCCTTTGTAAAGGAGTATCAAAATGTTCACAAGGATATAAGACAATGCAGTGTTAGAGTACCTATCCTTGAAGGAAATAGAGACACCGACACAACGTTTGAAAACAGTCACAGCCAGAAATTTAAAATAGAAACCTTTTTATCAATAATAGACTCTCTGATTTGCAATATAGAAATGCGGAGTAAGAAACATGAGGAGCTTTTTGAAATGTTTGGATTTTTTGAAAATATTTCTGATTTGCACAAGACAGAAATTAAAATAGCATGTGAGAAAATATTAAATTTTTACGATAAAGACATTAATGGGGAGGAACTGAATTTAGGATGTCAACATTTCAAGTCATATATGATCATTGGAGGATAAAAGCTGAAGAAAACGCAAAGAGAAGAAATGGAAAAAAGAAAAATTAATAAAAAAATAAATTTCTACAAATGCAGATGAAGAACAGTTGTCGGATGACAGGACTGGAATTGGGATCAACACACTCTATACGTACATGTATAATGAAAGACTATTCACAGTGTTTCCCAATATTGAAATAATGATGAGAATTTTCTTATCAATGATGATTACTAACGCGAGTGGTGAGCGTTCATTTTCAAAGCTCAAAGTGGTCAAAAGTGAATTGAGATGTTGTATGACTCAATCGCGTTTGAATAATTTAAGCTTGATGAGTATTGATAAAAAATATTATTAACAATGGATTTTTATAGACCTAATTAATGATATTGCGAATTTAAAATGTAGATAACGAATATTCACATAAAACCTCATTTTACTATGGATCGCTTTCATTGAACTGTACGTGTATACACACTAAATTAGCTTAAAGGGTCGCAGGCGGGACCTATTTTTTCATAAGGGCCCAGGGCCTCCAGAAAGCTTAAGACGTCCCTGACCCCTGGTAAGGAATAGGTTAGCTTTGGTTGTTCTATATCCCATAAAACCAAACAAACAATCCATCGGGAAAAAAAGAATTTGATATACTAAGCAATAAGAAGGATAATAGCCTTTGGCGTAATGTGGAAGTTAGTAGAGGTGGTGCCAGCTCAAGTGTCATCCTTGTCACTTGACCGAGGTACAAAATTACGAGGTCCGTCGACAATAGCCATGTTGTTCCTTGTATAGCGTAAAAAAAGTCTTCGTTGCTTTATGTATCCAATAAAACAAATAAACAATAAGCACTTTTAAAACCCGCTAAAGCTTGTGATAAGCAGGAAATTATGGCAACATTTCTCAAGTTAGCTAAAAAATGCTTTTAGTATTTCATCATAAAATTCATAAACAACATATTGTTACGAATATGAGTAGACGCTTAACTGTGGCGCTTTTCTGGTAGAGGAAAAGAGGGATTTACAGAGATGTCACACCAGTTGACAAAAGAGATTTTAAGCAACGACTCCTTAACCTTTGCGACGAATAGAATGTACTCGAAGGCTCTGGAACCTAAGCAAAAAATCAAACGGGAAGATAATTACGGACTTTTTCGTGAATTTTCAGTGTGACGTCACACCTAGCCGAGAAAGGTATAAATACGCCAAGAACTACAGTCGGTGGAATCTGTCTGTGTACGGAACCAATTGTTTGTGGAGTCTGCTTTATAGACCGATTGGGGAATCGTGGCCTAGTGAATCTGTTAATTTTCTCTCCCCGTACACGAACAGAAGGAAAAAAAAATTCGTAACAATATATGAGTCTCAAACCATAAACCTCAGAACACATTTTACCTATACAGTTCAAAAAAAGTTTCAAAAGCCTGCACTGAAAGGATCAAAAACTTAGAACTTTCATGACTCTTCCTAGAGAAACATTAAACTTGAAAAAGGAACGACGCCTTTAATGGATTTGGCTTATTATTTTATTTACAAAATCTAAATAGTTTTTTTTCCCTTCATCAATGGTTATTATATTTTCCTGAAGGAAAAAAAAAATTTCCATCATAAGAAAAAAAAAAAAAAAAAAAAAAAAACCGAAATTTTTTGATAGGTTCTATCGTACCCACAGAAATTGCGATTAAGGATGAAAATTTTTTGTTACCGAAATGCAAGCCTTATAATTTGGAAATTTAATGACATCCCTTCTGATTATGTTGGGATTTATTTCCGAACTAATTCAAGATTAATTTAAGTAAATAGCAATTAAAAAAAAATTGAATAATCAAATGCAAATATCGAAATGGGGAAAAAAAGACGGGAACTATTTTAATCATCTGTGATGCTTTAAACTGAAAAATTCATATTTAAAAAAAGTTATGGTTGTTCTTTCTCTCTCTCGATTATATCTTATATTTTAAATTTTATTTGTATTTTTCAAACAATCAACCAATAGAAAACAGTGTATACATAACTATACATATACAACGACGTTCAGTCCAAAAAAAAATATGGTCTGGATCAAAGTTGCGGGAACTTGAAAAAATTTCGTACAGCAAAATAATAATTTCATTTCAGTTTATTGTTCATTAGATTGCACAAACTGGTATAGTAAGAATATGGAAATGATAATTAAGTTACTAGCAGGTATCCATAGAATAAGAATGTTTTTAAAAGGTTATGCATTTCAATTTTTAACAAAACTTTATCACTTTTAAAGAACTCTCCATTATAGTTCGAAACAGTGATTCCATGTTTGTGATTGTAAGTAATTATGATACGCATCTGTAGTGATGGTTGATAGCTCTTCGTTTTTACTGCTTCTTTATCGTCACACGGGTTGCGGCGGTCACGAAGCGGCAGCGTTGATTCGAACCCTGGATCAATGGGTCCGCTTGTCATGCCCTAACCAACTAGGCTAAAAAGACGTCTAATCAGGCCAGTTAGGCATTTTTAACCTCTGGCGCTGCTGTAGAAGGGAGTCGCTACACAGGTGTCGATATTATATAGGTTTCAATAATAATAATAAAGGACAGTCATTTGAATTTTTAAACGAGTAAAATAACGCTTTCCATATTAGAAGAAAATAAAAATATTTCTCTGACTTACCAATACATATCGAAAATTCTTCTGGGGGATCATAGTGCATTCAAAATGAAGGTTTAGTTTATATTAACGTCGCACTAGAAGCAACACGAGGGCTATTGGCGACGGACCTCGTAATTTTGAACCACGGTCAAGTGACGAGGACGACACCTGAGCTGGTACCCCCTCTCCTAACATCTTCACCACACCAACGGGAGAACTTTGGGCCCCGACAGATTTAACGTGCATCAGCCCCGGCTACACGGCAAGTCTTTGGCGGCCAAGGATCGAACCAGCCGCTAGTCCACGACCTTGACCACTAGGCTACGGCGGCCTTTCAAAATGAAGGAGACGCGCACTTATGCATATTAATCAATATAAAAATATTGTAGAGTCCATTGAAATACTTATATATAATTTTATAAACAGATAAGAGATTATTTCACGTTGTTCAGAGGGGAGTGAAAGAAAATTTACAAAAAAAAGAGCAGAATTTTTTAAAACTGGATATTATTTTTATAACTCTCTCTGTAAAAGAAAAGCAAATACAATTGCATATTATAATTTTTTGTGCGATATAAATCTTTGTATATTATCTTAAATCCCAAAGAAATACAAATCAAAAACATAATTATCTTTTGCTGTTTCAAAGAAACTAAATTTAAAGAAAGGTTTTGCTGATTTAGAACCGTAGGCCACTCGTTTCTTCGAAAGAGTGTGATTTCCTTCAGGGTCATTCCAACCCTCTTTTTATTAGTCCCGACTCCTGTCATAAAATAAGGAATGTGTTTTTGTCACTTCTGTTGGGGGCTTAAGTGTATCTCTTGTCCATTCATGAGCGATCCTTAACTCATGTGTGCTAATAAATAGAAGGTCGCTGGAAGGAGTATGTTATTTCTGTGACTATCCTTCCCACAGCAGATAAATCCTTTATAAATTGGGCATATATCACTTTAGAAATAATTAATATTTTCCCTGATTCTCAGCAAACGTTACAACACAATCTTAAGCAGTAAGGGCCACGCGTTGGGCCCAGAACATTTTGGGAGCAGTGGATACGATATGGTACCCTACTGAAGAGAACAGAGTCTGGAGGTTGAAGGTTTTAGTTAAGTTTTTATTAACGTCGCACTAGAAGCAACACGAGGGCTGAGTGAATGTAAAGTTTATTGGCGCAAGAGCCAGATATGGCTATGCTGCGCCAAACAAGATTAAACTGTGGTCTAGACGTGAAGTTGAAAAAAAGATAAAAATGGTTGACAAGAAAGAGGGTCGAAAATAGAGAAGGATCGCTAGGGTATCCTGGGAGTGCGTCACCCGTGTTGCAACACGAGGGCTATTGACCTCTAATTTTGAACCTCAGTCAAGTGACGAGGACGACACCTGAGCTGGCACCCTCTCTGCTAATTTCCACACCCCGACAAATTTAATGTGCAACAGCCGTTGCTAAACGGCGGGTCTTCAGAAGTCAAGGATCGAACCCGCGACTGAACGAAAACTGCCGGCCACGAATCCGAAACCTTGACTACTAGGCTACCGCGGCCACCAAACAACTCAATGTCGGACCGTGTTGTGACGTATTTTAGCAGGGGGCGTACCTAAGCGCTATTGTACTTTCACTGAATTCATTTGTTTTGATCTTAGGATCAAGTGAATCGCTTATCCATGTCATTATATGTATTAAATTTCATTTTAATTCGAAGCTCTAAAAAATTCTTAATGTGGTTTTATTTACTTTATGTATATTCTTAACCTTTTCCTGCTAGAAAGTTGCAATTAATATACTCTGAAAAACGTGATTAGTTATTAAAAATATGTACTGAATTTATGAAAATGCAATTACTTTGAAGAAAAACATAGCTAAGGACATAAAATGTCTTAAATTTAATAATTGTTTTTGAGTTAAAAATTTTGTAATAGTTTTTTTTAGTTTGTGTTTCTTCAATTCCATCAATATATTTATAAAATGCTACCCCTAGCACAAATAACACATCAATCAATAACTCCCGAGACTAACATTGAAAACAACATTTTTTTTGCAAAATTTTTTTTTATTCATCAACATAACACCTTTTAGGGTGATACAATCGTTCCAACGCTTTTCCAAATCTTTTTTTTTCTTTTCTCAAGAAATCTTTTTTGTTGCGAGTAAATAGCGATAAACAGCTTTCTGAATCATCGACTCGTTGCTGTTTTTGTTCCATCGAAAGCAATCGCGGCACTCACTTGGAAAAAACCTTTTTCACTTCACTTCAAAAAACCTTTTTCAGTAAATACACTTCCATATGATATCTGTGTCATCTCAGCAATCTCACGGAGCTTCACTTTACGATCTTTCATTATAATTTTTGTCACTTCACTCACATTTTCCGGTGTAACGGTACGACCACGTTTAAACTCGGCAAACCACCGACAAATCGTTGCTTTTGATGGACAAGAGTCCGGGTAACATTTTTCAATCCATTGTTTCGCTTGCACGATGTTTTTACCCATTAAAAAACAATGTTTTATCAGAACACGAAACTCGGTTTTTTCCATTTTTCAAACAAACTACAAAACGACTTTACTCCAACCTCGATAACTCAGCTGTTTCTGGTCCGATCGACTTAAAATTTTGACACGTTTCAAGCAAAGGTTAGTACTCTAGAAAGACCTGGTTACTGGTTTACAACGAGCGCCATCTCTGGGTTAGTCTCGGGAGTTATTGATTGATGTGTTATTTACTAATCACTTCCATTTTTTTCTAAGTATTGTGTATAATACAGATAACAAAATAAGAGATCCATCTTTCAATAAAAAGAATAATTTTTTAAAAATAAAATATAGCAGATGTAGAGGTCTGGTTGAATTTTAACATACATAGTTATTGTTACCTAGTAGATCTTTCGAATGCAAGAAAGGTTCACGCAACTACAAAGCAGGCCCTTTCAGAGCAAATTCAAATTTATACTGAAAATCTCTAGCAAATACACTATTTTTAATATTAACAGAAGCAATTAACACACAAATATACAATAGCAGAAATTCAAAGTTCTCCCAAACACTGAAACACAGCAATTTAAATCACAATATCACATTAGGCATGCATACACTATACACTCACTCTTCTACTTCATGCACTAGTGGCTCATTTATAAATCTTAGGTGAATGTTCTTCTGTCTAAAGGCATTAAGAAACATTCAATTTGTTGCCTAGAGCACCCTTATAACCATTACAAAAACCTCTTTATCTAGTGCGGGCGCAAAGAATTTTACAGAGACTAAAGCTGAAAAATAAACATGCCATACAGATTATTGAATAGAGTTTATTTTTAGAGCATAAATAAAATTATATCACAAGTTCAGCTCCAAAATTGATGGAAACATAGCCAGAAGTTGTATTTCTAGATTTGTGCAGACTCACAAGGAGACTCAATCACAACAAAACCAGATTGGTAAAGGCAGAAAAAATGTACAACAGTAAGAGACAAAGAAGTTAAAGGACAATGCTTAATGACAAAAAACAACACTACACACACTTTAGAGTACACAGAATGTAATGGCTGAATGCAATGAGAAGTTGAGAGTTATATCTGTTCTTGACAGATTACAGGAAATAAGTTTGGTGCTAGAATTTCTGAAAAGTGCCCCTTCTATCCAAAAATGTTAGAAAGATTGAACTAGGCTATAACATATATTGACAAGATATAAGTACAAATGGAAAATGTTATTGGGAGTGAGCAAAACCAGAATTGGACTGTTTGGGTAATAATGGCATAAAATGCACAAGCGGAGAAAATTTGCATCATGACTGCGTAACATCCAATGTTAAACAAACCTCTGTAGTACAGTATTATAATCTGAGGTGTATGACTGCAAAAAAGTGTGACCAGAATTCTCAAGGATCAATGGGAATTTAAATGCTCAAATGAAAAACTTGAGAATATATCGAAGCCTTCCACACACGATTTTTTCAACACAAGAAGTCATTTATATTTTTACAGGATTCAGTTTTGCATCATATACAAAAGTGGTTTCAAAATAATCATATCCAATGTTTCAATGTCTTTCTCATAGTCAAAATTATAATTTTTAGCTTTAACAAATTATTTACCTAGCTATAAAAACATAGTGATATGGTAATTTTAGACTTTTCCAACTGTGACCATAAATTTAAAATAGTGTTGAGATCAGGTGATTGTGGTGGAGTGTGCAACTGAATTCTAGAACTGTACAATAGCCACAATTAAACAATTTTAGCTGTAAGCTTAGGATCATTATTGTGTTGAAAAATGAAACTCTATCCTAAACCCAACTTTTCAGCTCTTTGCTTTAAATTAATGTTAAGAATGTTCAAACATTAAATTTTGTCCATGATCCCATCAATAAACACTTAACTTCCCACACCATTGGCTGACATACAGCATCATATGAGTACAGAACCACCTCTATACTTGACAGTAGGAATGGTGTTTTTAGGAAGCAACTCGCTGTTAGGCTTCAGCCAAACATAGCATCACCCATCACTTCTAAAAACAATAAATTTGCTCTCATCACTGAATATAAATTGATACCAGAAGTCTGCTTTCCTGAGTACTCTTCTAATTGTTATTGCAGAAACTGTATTGTAGAAGTGTTGCAGTAATTTTTGGAGAACTTGCCTTTTGAGTTTTGGTAACTTTTCGTAGGACCCTCCTACTTGTTCGGTCTTCCAGGATCTCCTTTCATCCTCTTCCAAGAATATTTTTAAACATGTCCCAACTCTTTGTACTTTTTGATGATTGAACACATCTTCACACATATTTTTTGAACTGTAGTTTCTATTGTGGAATTCATTTTGAAGACTAAAAATTAATATTTCTTCAAGAAACTTATACATCAGGATCTAAATCCAAAGTCAGTATTAAACACAAAATTTTTAATAAAATAGTAGGGGCTAATTGATCAGGTTTTGGTCATTTTCTACAAAGTGTATGTTTAATTTTGTGACATCAATTTGTGTCATTTAGTCAGAGAATGCAAAATTTTTTATTATATTAACTTCATGCTCATTTTGGGGATAAATATTTTTTTTAAGGAATGATTTATTGTTCCTGTTTAAAAAAAACCTTTTCATAAAATGTTTTACCATATGTTTGTATCTTCAAGGTGAAGAAAAAGATGCATACTTAATTTTGGGAGCTACTGTATATACACTTTTTTTTCTCTTTTATTGGGAGATTTATAGTTATTTAATAAAGTGTAAAATGCAGCAGTTTATAAATTATATTGCTAGCTTATTAAGAACATTTAGCATTTTAAACTATCTTCAACCAAAAATGATTAAGGAATAGTTATTAAAATTTTATTGTAATTGAGATAAGTCATTAAATTAAAGATAACATTAAGGAAACTAGTTGATACAAAAAAAAAAAAAAAAATTTAAAAGAATTCAAACTATGGTAATTTAAAATGATTAAAAAAAACTTTATTACAAATTATTTCATGAGATTTTTACATTTATTACCATAAAATGCTACAGATTTATATTGGAGAGAACATATTTTAACTTATAATATTAATGTGAAGAGATATTCAAAGGTAACAAACACACTGAACATACATTGTAATGTCCATCAAGAACTATTGCAAGAAATGTAAAATGAATAAAATAATTCATCGCTCTGCTTATCTTTAGAAATTATTGCCAAATCTAGTTTGAGTCCTGCTTCTTAACACTGATCATTGACAATATTATATGCAGAATTTTTTAAAAATAAATTATGCACATATAGCTATTATGTAAGAAATCTAGTACTTTACTTACTATAAATTAATGACATATCTAAGAAATATTGAGGAATCTTGCTGACTGATAAGCATACCACTAATCCAAACAATATTGTAGAAAAATTATTTCAATTAAATCACTGGGCATTAATTTCAGACAAAAAGAATCTCCTCAAATCTTTTAAGTATACACATTTTAATTATGCAATAGCAGGAAAATACAGAACAAAATTTGGTACCCACAATTAAATAATCTTCCTCCAATGCTACAAAAATGATTATAATCAAGTGAAGAAGAGAAGGAAAATAAATATATATATATACACATGTATGTATATGTATCACTGATCCAAATTTCAAAGTAGATTCTAATGAGTTTGACATTGAACACCTCGTGGTCCTCCATAACGTTCATCTTCTTCTTCATAAGCTTGTCTATTATATCTTTGATTTCTGGAATCCTGGTCTGGTGTAAGATCTAATAATGGAGCCTACAAAGAAAAAAAAAAAGTTTTGCTGGAAATTCATTACATTACAATACAAGTGAAATTATGAATTATTTACGGAGGAATAGGAAAGAAAGTACATAAATTATTTTTTATCTTGGTATTTTAATGCATTATGAATAGGTGCTTCCTTATTTTAACATACAGAATACACATGGAACATATTCTATGTTTATTTTTAATTAAAAATCCAATTTGCACAATATGAAAAATGTTTGGTGTATTCTTTTGTAAGCTTGTCAAGAAACAAGAATTGGCAAGTTAATGATTGTTTAGAAATATTTATTATGATCTTAGTTTTGGATTTTTGCTTAACTTAATAAATTTAAATACCTAAAGGTGATATACTTGTTACACATACACCAAATTTCAAGACAATCCAGTTTTAAAGTCAAACTGTTTTTCCAAAATTCTGGCAATACATATAAAATATTTACATATTCAATTGGATTGGTTTCTACAAGAATAAGTTTCACTTAAAAGAATTGAAATGAACCTTAGGACACTTACTTCATCTGCATTATCTGGAATTATATATTCAGGTCTAGGAGGCAAAATAGCTTCTATCTGTGTAATAGCAGCATCTGACAGTTGATCAGGAAAATTAACTATGAATTGAATGATAAGCTTGCCTTTCTCAAAAGGATTCTTATATTGAGGCATACCTTCATTTAATATACATTTCAAGGATTGGTGATGTACAACTTCCCCTTTAAAAGGAAAATGCATTTAATTTAAAGTCAAAGTTGAAATTATTTAACCATTTGTAAAATAGCACAGAAAAATATTTAAATTTTTATACAATAACGATATATATTTTTCTTACAGAAGCACAACTTACTCCTTAGAATTTCAGTAAGTTAGAAGACTACTTTTGTGAATCCTGACTTTTGTCAATATAATTAATTTATACACAGTGAATGTTGCTCATCACAACAAGTGGCACTACTGGGTACATTAATGAAATACATATATAACTTGACAGAGTTGTTAGAGAAAAGGAGAAAAAGATGTCTAGAGAAAATAATGCTTACGATGTGGACCAGGCCTTTTCAAAACAAATATTAAAAAACTGTATGCTCTAACATTTAGATAGAGAAATTTCTGTTTAGGTAATATGGATATTCAATTATAAAACTTATATTCGGAATAAGAACATAGAACATTCATATTCAAATAAACAAAATGTTAACTTAAAAAAAATCACATAAATTACCTTCATACATAATTTTAAAATTAAGACAAATACAAGTACAAAATCATGACAAGTGATATATTGAATAGATATTGACATGTAATTTGAACAGATAAGAATTCGATGAAATGAAACTTTAAATAATTTAGCCCCACCTTTTTTTAGCATATTAAGAGCTATTTCATTATATCTGATATAAAACATTTGCTATATTTTCAATAAATAAGTGGTTTTGTATAATTTACACTTTAATAAAATTTAATAGCTTCATCTATCATATGCATTTTGTTTAAAATTAATTATTTTTATGAGTTTCACAAAAAACTAAATATGCAATAGGTTCTCAAATAATTTATTTCAATTAATATACATCTTTAAGTTGCTATTATTTTATGATTCTTAAAGAGTTATAGAATTCTTCAGAAGTTATATGAAAAACCAAAATTTCAATTTTTTATTGATTTTTATTAGTACACAGCATAAACTTTAGCATTTGAAGCCAACCTTAACCTAAATTTCAACAGGTGTATCTGTCTGTATTACAACAGGAAACTATGTTAAATACTTGTATGAAATTTGGTACAGGAGATAGATTCCAATACAAGGACACATAACTATAAAGGGGTTTATTTCAGCTTTATCATTTATTAAATTATATATTTTTTTTTTAAAAAAAAAATGCTAAAATTTTCAAAGTAGGAAAAGTGTGGGTAGATAGCCTTGTTTTCCACAATGTGTAAAGTGTTAAAGACAGTCACAGTTAAAATTTAATTAATACTCAAACTGAATTTAGATTGAGAAAAGTTCATTAAAAAAAAGTAATTTTTTTTTTAATGGAGGTATGTTTCTGAATTTCCAACCTTTTGAAGAATGTAAGTAAATGGAAATGATTCACTGGTCTTAACACTACAATGATACAAAAGTTGAAAGAAACCTCAAGTTACTAGCTGAACATCTTTTCCTGAAGCCAAGGTGTAAGATACTCTCTACCACCAGATAGGTTGAGAGTTCAACACATACAACAGTTTCAGGAAAAAGTCACCCTTTTTCCCCTTTGTAGAAAGCTCAATTTTTTGAAGGAAAATAAATAAGCATATATATCAGCAAATTTAATTACTTACATTGTTATAATTTTTATCTTCAAGCATAACCATAAGTGTAAAAACTCAAAAAGCCCTACCTGTAACTACAAACAGGTCAATGCTCTCAGCCTGGAAGTAAATACAGCATGTAATGAGGTCTGCTAAATAGAAGAGTCATAAGTCTACTGAATGTAATTTTTGCCATTGAAAATAATCGCATTCAGATGAAACCCAAAATAATGGTTCTTTAGGAGCATTAAATTCTGGTAGTTTAGAGCTCGCAAAATAAGGATAATTAGTTGATTATTATATCAGAAGCATGCAGCATCAGATATTATACAGTAAGATAGGTAAAAATATATTAGATATACCTTAAAAGGTAAATTACAAAGATATTGCTGGAATGTAGGAATTTTGATTTTAGTTAATTTAAGATGGTTTTACAAGAATTTGGTAGCTTTAAAGAAATCTGGGCTAAGATTTGTTCATAGCATGACAAAGTTATTTGTCTTGAAAATCAACAGATGTTCCAGAGTTTGTTAAGTCCAGTGAGATAAAGTTACTCCTTTATATTTTCATCTCCCCATAGTAACAAAAATATTTACATTCAGCGTTACTTTAAGAATTAAACAAAATATATAGTATAATTTGAGATAAAATTTTACACTTAAAAAAAAAAAAAAAAAAAAAAAAACACCCTAAATTTCCAACATCAAACCCAATTTGCATCAATAAGCTTATATCCTAAAACAGCAGATAAATCCTCCATTTATAAAAAAACACAACTGCTTTTCAAATTTAATTCTTTCATATTCATCCTTTGATATATAACTTTCAGTGACTTTAAAAGAAATTGCAAAACAAATATGAATATCTAGATATATTTGCCCCAGTCTATATAGGATCCCCGGACTGCAAAGTCGTGTTTACATTATTAAATGTTGGCAAAACATTTAAGAGAAATAGTTTTTGTTTGCTTCAGAGAAATGAAATAAAATTTTCTTCCTTTTGTCTAACTTTTACTAGTTTTTCTTGAAATGAGAAATATTATTTCATGGTTTTGTATTTGGATCATCACATTTTTCTTTCTTTTTTTAAATAAAAATTAGTGTCCATTTTAATGTTTTCTGCATGTTCATCCATAGATTTTTATCTGCTGCATTTGAAACATTAAGAGACTTCAAAGTTTGGATGTTTTTCTTCACAGTTTTTTTTTTGGAAAAAGATCAATAGTTGATCCTACTGTTCTGTGAATCTCAAAATGCTATGGTCAAGTGAAAGCCCTCAAGCACATGTGCTTGAAAATTTTTTTAGTCTTCTTTATTATATAAATTTTGAAAGAGCTGAAGAATACTTTTCTTTTGGCATACATGAATCTTAATTTTTAGAAGTAAAGAAGCAGCATCCTTTTCAATGCCAAATTTACTTAGTGCTATACCCAACTCATACTTATTTACCCCTTTAAATAAGTAACAACTCCATTTTCTGCTCCTGAATTTCTGCAGCATTATATATCATAAATGCTTGAAATTTTTCTTAAGATATTAAATATTTTTAAAAAAATCATATACATTACATAACATTTTCTCCTATAGAATATCCAATTATACTTGGGATTGCAAAAATACCACTTTTAAATTGAGGTTTCTGCAGGATCACAGTAAATAACCACAACAGGATGTAATTATGTAGTCCAATTCATTGCTGTACCAAATACTACAGCCAAAGAACCATTATATGTATGTAATATTTTCTTTTCTACAATAAGCTAGTTCACCAATCACTGCTGTTGTTTTAGTCAATGCACATCCATACTGCTTTGCAATTTCAGATTCTGGGATCATCTTTCGAAACAGAGTTGGCATGATTGGCATCAGCTAATGAAGCACAGTTCCACAAAAGACATAAACAGTACTTCAACCATCATCATCCTTGAAAAATGAATCTAATTGGGAACAATTGTTGCTTTTGCATTCAAAACATGTTTATGTTTATTGATATAACAAGCCATTTTATACTGGTCAAAAGAAAAATCAAAGTCAATATGACATACATATTTCCCCAATAGGATGGACTCCTACACAGTTACATTTTAATTTATAGCTACAGTCTATAAATATTTGAAAATATGTTTTGTCTTTGCTTGACATATCGCAAAAAAAAAAAAAAAAAAAAAAAAAAAAAAACCACTAACGAAAACAAATTCCATTCAACTGTCAAAGAGTAAAAGACAAATTAAAGCATGCATACTGCAAGTTCTACAAAGCTGCTAATGCAAACAAAACACAATGGAAGGAAAAAGCGATACCTAACAAAACAATGCCTACAAACCAGCTGAAAATAAATTGTAAATGAATTGTGATACACAGGAGGGACAGGACAACTAAGTTTTGAATTTCTTTGAATTTATTAACATGAGTTCCTAATGGTTTTTGTCATAATTTTTCTGTTTCATGAGTGGGAAGAAAAATATTTATTGCACAGGAAATAATGACTGAATGTAGAAATTTTATGAAAATGCACAAGAACAGCAAGCTAGGCATAAAATGTAATGAAGGGTTAAAAAGTGTAAAAACCAGTAACTATGCACATCACTTTCTTTTAACCCTTTCAGGACGGCACACCTTTACTTAGGATATTCCCTGAAGACAGAGGAGAATTGAAAAGAGCTATCTCCAGGGTTGGAGGGTTTGTGTAGCTAAGCCTAAACTTTAGGGGAAAAAAAAATCACACACAAAAGTTTTTGTCCTAATGTTATAATTTTTGGTAACATTTTAAATTATCACTTAAGCTGTAATATATTTTAAAATTTGCATTTTTAGTAATCTTTTCCCTAAAAACACTATTGAAATTATTCCAAAGTTTTATTGACAAAATACATCAATAAACTTTAAAACTAATTTTAAAAATATACAAGAAAGACTATTTACAAGAAGTAACAAAACTTAGGATTAAGACTGAGTGTGGTAATTTTCAAAGCACCGAGAAACACGAAGACCTGTATTGTCAGTATCTGACAAAATGTTTGCATCAGAAATATTGCTTTCAAACCTTTTAGAAAAATAATTGCACTCTCACCCTTAATTGGCTAGTTAACTATGTGAGTATATTCTTCTGATAAACACTTTTTTGGCAATTGTAAACAAGAGTTGAGGCTTTTCAAAGTAAACGTGAAATGCATTCAAAAGCGATGCAAAGTCAAACAGTAATGATGGTAGAACTCTTAAAAAAAAAAAAAAAAAAAAAAAAAAAAAAAAAAAAAAAAAAAA
>BMAW01119405.1:33477-47119 GCA_019974015.1 Nephila pilipes
CCCCCCCCCCCCCCCCCCCCCCCCCCCCCCCCCCCCCCCAATACATAGTGAGAACAAATAAAATAAAAAAAAGCATTCAGAGAAAAACCAGAAATGTAAATATACACCACATGGAAGTTTAGAGTAGAGTTCAGTTTGTTTACATTATGCCCCCCCCCCCCCCCCAAAAAAAAAGCTGGTGAGCAAAAAGCTAAAATAATGAATTAAGACAGACTATAAATAAACTGAAGGTCAAGATCTTAAACCTATATTCAGTTCAAAAAACATAGACAAGGGAGCCCCAAATTTATTTGAAGGGTTAGTTATATGAATTATTTACCTGGTAAGCATGTAATAACAAGCTCTCTATTATCTGGTGTCCTAATTGTTCTTTGGAATCCACATAAGGCTTCAACCAAGGTCAATTCCATTCTCATAATGATGTCGGTACCTCTTCTCTTAAAAAGTCCATGTTCTTTTTCATCCAAGACAATAACTATGTCACCAGGCTCCAAACCAGGTTCTTGATCACCTTCACCAGTAAAAGTAATTCTATGACCATCCTCCATACCTGTTAATATAAAATAAAAAGCGTCATATTTTCACCTCTATTAAAGAAAATTTACCATTGTTAAGAAAAATGTTGTTTTAGTTCACAGAAAACAAAGCAATTTTTTTAAAATATGAGAAGTGCAATAAATTGAAAATTTCACTGCAAATAAGATAAATGCACGAACATAATATGAAGCTTCAAAATTACAAATTTGCAATACATGCCATTTCTTAAAATATAAAGAAATTTACACTTAAGTAATCATTTCAAGATTTAAAAATACAAAGAAAGAATAAATAACAAAAATTAGCTTTAAAAAAAGCTTTAATTAAAGTTGATTTCTTATTCCTTTAAATACATTTTATTTAACTTGCAAAAAGTAATCCCATTTAACAAAATTCCATTTATGAAAGTTTTTACCTAATGTAAGAAATATTATGCACATATATTTTATATTACTTCTGTTCAAAATACATATTTACATAAAATGGTGCTAAGTGGCTATATATAAAGAATGTATTCATTACTATGATTATTTTCCCACAATATAAATGTTGATATATATTAAATAAATAAATAATAAAAAAAAGCTGCATTGTTATAAATATACAACACACAGCAGAGCAATTAAAGAGTTACACCTTACCTTTGTCAATATGCACTTCAATAAGCTTTCGTTCACGAACAACTTTTTTGCCATGACAGGTTTTGCACTTGTCCTTGGGGTTGATATATTCTCCTTGTCCAGAACATGCTGAACACATGCTTTGGATTCGTTGGACCATTCCTGGACCCAACTGTTGTACATGTGTCTGCATACCACTACCATTGCATTTAGAACATTTTTCAAAAGCTCCTTTTTTACCACCACGACCTAATTGGGAAAATTTTAAAAAGCATGCTACAGATTTTTTTACTATGCATGAAAATTACAAGAGATTCTATTCTCAGTATTCTACCAGTATAAAATTCTTCAACTAGTAAATAATAATCCAAAATTTTCTAGAAACAAATTTTTAAAACATATATACATATTATAACAAAATTAAAAAGGAAACTCAAAGAAATGAATTGATAACTTATTCAAAAGAAATTAAATTAATATAATTCTTTTATTAATCATTGCATTCATAACTTAACAAGTTGATACAGATTAAATAACCAATGATAAAATTGTAAAATAAAAGGTCAATTCCTCTGCATTACAAAACATACATAAATAACATTTAGGATTACAAAGAACAATTATATATATATATATATATATATATGAAGGTTGTTAGAAAAGTTTCCAAAATTAACGAAAAAATACTCATCAATAAAAGCTAAGGAATGTGGTTTTGCATCTTTTGAAAGGTACTCATCAAAATTTCAGCCATTTTGGAAGCACAGTTGCTGTTTGACAATCAATTGAGCAAGTTGATGTGAGAGAGTTTTGTAAAAATAGAAAAAAAATCTAGTAGAGCCGACATTAAATATTTGTTTTTGAAAGGCAATATGTCTTTGTAAATCAAAGATGAGTTGGATGCTGTGTATGGGGACTCAGCACTATCATTTACTACCAAGAAAGTTAGGGCAGCTGAATTTAAATGTGGCTGCCCCAGCTTGGGAGACAATTGGTTGGGATGTCCAAAAACTGCAATCACCGATGATAACATCGCTGAAGTTCACCAAATGATGTGAAATGAGTCGAATTAAAGTGAGAGTGATAGCAGAGGCTATGAATATATCCAAAGGACGTGTTTGTTACATATACTGCATCAAGATTTAGGCAGGAGAAAGCTGTTGGCAAAATGGGTGCTGCATTTGCTCGCCTTAGTCCAAAAATGTGTTCACATGATATTTCCAACATTGTTGGCACAATTTAGGTGTGATAAATTAAGAGATTTGACACCAATTAATTACTGTAGATGAAACTTGGATACACCATTATAGGCCCAAAACAAAAATTAGTAAATAAAGTATTCCCCCCCCCCCCCCCATAGAACTTTATTTATAACCCAATATTACATTTTTAAGGATATAAAAGGTAAATTTACAGAAGAATACAAATTCATATCTCTTCTCTCACAAAAAGATTTGAAACATTATGCACAAAATATAGATCAGTTACATCAAGATTTTAAGACCTAATTTCAATAATGAAATTCTGACACTGCAAATTTGTCAACTACAATTTAAACAAAATAGGGAATGAATCATTCTTTAGGTTTTCAAATCACCTACATTCAGAATCTTTCATCAATTGTCAAAAAACAATTTTTTTTTCAGGTTAAAGTAAATATTATTTTGATTAAAAGAAAAAGTAGTAGTAGTAAGTAAAAAGTAATTTTTAATAAGTTAATCAGTACATTCAAACAGAATTGAAATTCGTAAATATGCAAAACCCAAAATAATAACTCAAATGTAAGCACATTTAACATACCTTCACATTTCTCACAAATAACATTCTTCTGCACAGCCAATTTCCTTACAGCTCCATTATACAGTTCTTCAATAGAAACACCCAGCTGGTGAACCACATTTGCACTCTTATTATCTCTCTTTCTAGTACCCCCACCAAAAAACATATCAAATATGTCCATTGGTGATGACATGCCTCCTCCACTAACACCACCTTCTTTAATTGCTTGTTCTCCACCTTGATCATAAATTTTACGTTTCTCAGGATTTGACAAAACTTCATAAGCTTGAGATATTTGCTTGAACTATAAAAGAAAACAGAAAGTAACAATACATGGAAATGTCCTGATTGCTGATCTAGTTTCATTTTTCTCAAATGTAAATTACTTCTTAAAACACACACTAATACTTCTACATTATTATAAAAAAAAATTCCAGCATTTAAACAAGCATGAAATTAAACAAGTCCAATAATTAAAAGGTTATATATTTTAAAAATTCAGATTTAATATTTCAGCAATTTAAAAAAAAAGCTTACATAAACTTAAAAAATATAAATAATTACATACATCTTAACACTATTTTAAAAAGTAGGTGATTAAGTATAAAGAAAAGATATATGTAAAAATTAAAGAAAGAAAAAATATTATTCTTAAAATTATTCACTTAATTATTTTTACACTTAAGAAAAAATATAAAAATAAACAGTATAAAATTTTTTAAAAAGCAGTCAAACTTAAACTATTTAAATAATTTTGTTATATATGATGCAATGGATTAATTCAAGTGATGTCATGACCATATGAAACAGTTATGCGATACCCACAGATGCAAACAAGTCTTAAATTAATTTGTTTAGCACAGTGTTTGCAAAATGTATTATGCTTCATAAGCTTAAGTAACTTACATTCTACAATATATGCTACTTTTTAATTGAATGAGAAATTATCACACATCTTTTTTTATGTCTTATTTCAAAATAAATGTTGAAATTATTTTGGATTGCTGTAGCATAAAGGTATTGAATCATTCATGTATCAACAAGCTTAAATGCTTCAAATTTATTTGGTTAACACATATTTTGTTATTACGAAAATGTCCTAATTTAACTGTGGTGTTCTTTAAAAATTTCATTCAATAAAACTGTTTGAGGAAATGTTTATAGAATTTTTAATATGCTGGTATCTATTTTTAACATTTAATTAAATTTGTGGTATAGGAAAGTACATATTATGTGGAATTTCATTTTATGATGTATTTTTTTTAAATGAAAAACTGAAGAGAATTATTTAAAATAAAATTTGATGTTTGCTATCTGAACAAAACGTAGTTAGTAAAGTCATTATCTACCATATTATAACCTTTGTGACAAATTAAAATACCTGAAGAACTGGAGTATAATAGAACTGAAATTTTTCAGTACACACTCATTACTCTATAACTTTATTTTTGAACTTTTATTGATATAACTGATCAGTATTATAAAACTAATTTCTAACATAAAATTGCTCCAAAAATGTTTTTCAGTATATATATTTAGTTTTATAGCAATTTTTTATCACAACATTGACTAATTATTCTAGTTGATGTCTAACATACTATGTACATAATTTAGAATTAAAAAATAAAGCATTCAAACATGACTCTGAATATCTTTTAAAATATAGTTTTCATTAATATTTTCCCAATTGTATTTAAGTAACCATTTAAAAGTAAAAATATCTTTTACTTGCATTTTTCATTTGCAAATAGGTGTCACAGCATCCATCAAAAGCATTATGCTGTTCTTGTAAAATAATCTCCCCCCCCCCTGAAGACTACTTGCTATTTGAAACGTCAAGTTTAAACACAGTATTTATATTACTTCTGTTTTGTTAAAGGGTTAATTGATCAGAATAATTATCAACTTCAACTGCCCCAGGTTGTCACATTTGTTAGTGTTGCTCTTAATAATTTAGCAACTGCAAAATCAACTACTTTTTAATTTAATGAAAAATTACCACACAATCTTATCTTGTTGCAGAATAAACGTTAAAATCTGAATTTTGGATTGCTGTGGCACAAGGGTATTGAATCATGTTTTTATCAACAAGCTAAAATAATGATTTCAAATTTATTTGGTTTACACAGACTTCTTTTTATTATGAAAGCATTCTTTTAACAGTGATTTGCTAATACTTTTATTCAATAAGATTATTTTAAGTATTTGAAATGTATCCATTTTTAACTTTTGTTAAAGTTGTCTGGTTTCATTTGTTGATTTATACATTAAGAATTTTCAAAGTGGAATGACTAATTAATTTATAATACTTAAATAATTTTAAAACATTGCATATTTGAAAGGTTATATTACATATTAAGAATTGTTATTGATTAGTTTAGAGTGAGTGAATGTAAAGTTTATTGGCGCAAGAGCCAGATATGGCTATGCTGCGCCAAACAAGATTAAACTGTGGTCTAGACGTGAAGTTGAAAAAAAGGTAAAAGTGGTTGACAAGAAGGAGGGTTGAAAATAGAGAAGGATTGCTAGGGTATCCCGGGAGTCCGTCACCCGTGTTTACCAAAGACAGTAAACCCCATGGGAAAGAAAGATCACTAGGGTATCTCGGGTTCATGAAACCCATACTTACCTGAAGAAGGCAAGTCCCTGAGGCCCCCTGATATAATCCCCAGGGGCAGGTTGCCCGGCTATACTCCCAGACGCTGGGTACCCATTTTAGTCGCCTTTTACGACATGCATGAGCTACAGTGAGACTATTCTATCATCTCCGGTCACCACCCGGGTCTTGATTAGTTTAGAAACTGATTTTCATATAAGTAATTATTTGTGTATGGTGCAGACTATCCATAATAATACATTGTAATTATATCTTTAGTGACTTGACTTTAAGTCCTATAGATCAGAATTGAAATTATTTTCATACATGTACATATTTGTGTATGACGATGAGAATATTTAATAGAATAACACTTGAATATTCAAAAAGCAGTGTCGTAAAATTTTAAAGAGTTTGATGATGTTCAACAAGAATTCTATTTTGTTTTTTTAACTTCAGAAGTGTGTAATGTAACTTAAACTGTCTTTTTTGAATGATGAAGAAATTATTATACATTTTTTATATCTTGTTTTAAGATATATTTATATTCAAGATATTAAGGTTTTTTCATTTTTGAAAAATTGTTTTACATCAGTTTTTCTTTCCAATAATACTGTGTGGCAATCATAAAGTAAGAAATTATCCACATGGAATGAAATGTTGACAAAAATATAGCTTTTATACCAGATTATTCTTCAACGAAATGAAGTAAATTTCAGAAGCTTTACGACAGAAGTAAGATATTTCAGATTATACATTTTTAAAGAACATTCTTTTAATTTAAATACAAATTTAATGTGTATTTTGGAACAAATTTAATGTATATTTTCACAGTCTAATCTAGCATCCTTCCTGTCATGTCTGAATTGTTGTTCATCATATTATATTTGACTGTCTGGTGTTTCATCAACATCGTCCCACATATTTTAAAATCTGTTTTAAACTCGTGACTTGGTGGGAGGAACTTGAACAACTAATTTATATAATGCAAAAGTGTATTTTTATATAATACTAACTGATGCCTGCCCGATTTGCTTAGCAGACGATTATATCTTGGAACCTATACGTAAGATAAAGAAAATTTTCAATTTTTAAATGATAATGATAATCTATATTTAAAATTTTAAGAAATTGTCTGTAATAATGGTTATCCATGACTTTCAAATATATAAGAAAAGTATTTAATTGTTATTAGTTTATCAATGAATGGGTGAATTAGTCAGTAAATCTATAACGGTACAAAATTCTGAATTACCAGTTAGGTACTGTGTAGTGCGATGCATTCCCATTTTCTTACATGGTAGGTCCCCAATAAGCATAAACCATGTAAAAATTACCAACATAAAAATACATTTTTATATATTTTTCTTTATTTTTTAAATCTATTGAATCATTTTTTTATGTATTACATTACTATTGTCTTTATTTTTTATGCATGGCAATTTTTAAGAATGACAGCTACATTTTTATTTTTTATTATATCAATTTATTTATCTTAATTATACGATTCATTATTATTTTATCTTATTGTACTTTTAGAAATAGTTAAATATAAGAAAAATATGAAATAATTTGCCAACATTTCTAAAACTTCTCTGTGCGTTTTCTGGTAGAAGGATTAGATTTTCATATGAACTCTTGAACATGACCACATTAAAATTGACCATGGGATAAACAGTCACTTTGTAAATCTACACCAGCCAATTTTAAACTTTGCCCTTGCGCTTTATTGATAGTCATCACAAAGCAAATTCCAACTGGAAACTGCAAAAGCTTAAATTCAAAATGATAATCTGATGGAATTAGTGGTATGCTTGGAATGAATACATTTTCACCCTCATGCTTTCCTGTATGTTTTTCCTTAGAGTTTTCATGCTATTACATAATTTAGGAGGATTTCAATTATGCAGCATTATTGGTGTACCAATCTTTAGATAAAGAATATGAGGTGGTATGCCAGGTGGATTGAGTGTGTACAGAAACTCCATAGGATAATGAACAATATCTTCAACCTCTATGATTGTACCTATAGACTCACTTTATCTGTCCAGTTGTTAGTTTCTCTAGCATAAATTCGTTAATTTTATTTGCTGATCCATTTGTTGGAGTCAGAATTGCTCTTTCTTTCAACCAGAATAAGCTATCTAGTGTGGCATATTCAATATTTGGGTATATTCTATCAGTCAAAGTAATCAAATCTCCCACAGTTTCACATAGGTTATTCGGAATAGTTATCTTTCCTTCTTGCTCTGTAATATTTCCGTTACCTATGTCAATCAATAGTTTCAAAAACTCTTTCGCACTCAAGTCATTTTGAAGAGAGATCCTCATATTAAATTTCAAGGATAAGACTTTTATATGAGGCCATAAAATTGAAGATTTCAGAGCGGCTTTAATTTCATCTGCGTGTATCCCTCGTAGTACGACAGGTAAAGTGTGTCTAAAGTCACGAGCTAAAAGAACAGTCAATCCATCCATTAGTCGATTTCTTCCTCTAATGTTTTATAGTGGCCGGTTGAGAGCTTCAACTCCTTTCTTGTGGGCCATAGTACACTTGTCCCACACTATAATTTTTGTTTCTCTGAGTATGTGCACCATGTCACTTTGGATATATTACAAATGGTATTATCAGAACCATTCAAATCGAGTGGTTGTTTGAAAGCTGAATGCGCCATCTTGCTTCCATCAATCAACGTTGCCCCAATTCCTGACGAAGCTACAGCGATATTTTTTCCACTCCTAACTTTCGCAAGCAGAAGATTTATCAAGAATGATTTCCCAGTTCCACCAGGAGCATCGAGAAAAAATAACTGCCTAAAATTAGAATCATCACTATTCAGGACATCATCATAAACTTTATTTTGATTATGATTAAATTTCGAAACACCTACAGAGACTACTTAGATCAAATGAGATAATTGTAAGCCAATTCACTCATATAGTGACGGTTAATAACGATACTTTGTTCTCTTATGGGCTCTGGGAGCTCAAAGCATAACAAAGATTTACCTGACATTGATGTAACAAAGTCTTCTAGAAGGATAAGACATTGGTTGTAAACAATATCAACAACCGGCTCAATATTTCTACCCTCTCTCTCCATTCGCCTTTGAATATCTTCTGACAAACTTTCCCAGCATTTCCCCCCATAACTTTATCCAATCTCCTACTAGACAAAAAACTATCATAATCGCAAATAACTAATTTTATATGGAGAATCAAAAATCGAAGCTTCCTCTTAAGTACGATCCCACTGAGTATAGTCTTCCAATAATCCAAGTGCTTTGCAAGTTGCCTGAAAAGTTGGATGCACTACTCCTTCAACAGTTTTTAAGGCTTTCAATTACGTCAGACCACAAATCTCATGCAAGATAAGTCGTAAAAAGTAGCATTCTGCATTTCTGGGATGGACAGTATACACTCTACCCAACATATTATCTTTTTTGATTTCTGGAAAATCTGTCACCACGTTTCCCTTTTTTTCTCCTAACGAATTCATTTTCCCTCCAAACGTAATAACCTGGAGCTTCCCAATATAAAAGAGTTCATGCAAAATAATCTACTTTGCAAAGGTCAAAAAACTCCATAACAGTTGTTTTTGTAGGATTTATGATTTTTGTTAGCAACATTCTCTTCCATGAAATACACTCTTTGACCATTTTGAAGTTGAACTACAGGAGGATATCTCTCATAAATGGGTTTAGTTTTTATTAACGTCGCACTAGAAGCAACACGAGGGATATTGGCGACAGACCTCGTAATTTTGAACCATGGTCAAGTGAAGAGGACAACACCTGATCTGGCACCCCCTCTCCTAACATCCACACCCCACCAACGGGAGACTTTGGGCCCCAAACAGATTTAACATGCATCAGCCCCGGCTAAACGGTGGGTCTTTGGCGGCCAAGGATCGAACCTGCGACTGAACGAAAACCGCCAGCCCACAACCTTTACCACTAGGCTACTGCGGCCCTCTCTCATGAATGGGAAAGCAAAAGATATGCCAGGCTGATTCAGAACTGCTTATGTATCGTCTAGCCTCATATCTAGAAATCTCATCCAAATTTTCTACGGTAAACGCTGCTTGATCAGAACCTTTATTTATGTAATGGCAGATGTATTTAATAGATTTAAACCAAATTGCAATACTCAACATTGATATGAGCGTTGAAAGTTCATGATAAAACAGGGTTATATGGTATCACCCATTGATTGTTAATATCATTTCCATTAATTTGATTGCTATTCCATCATCTTCTGGAGACTGCCTTCGATATTGAGAATATCCATCTTCTCCCATTTGAGTTTCATTTAAAAAAAAAAGGCCTTGGGTATCTTTTGGTGCAAACACCAGCTAGCGTGCACAGTGAACTGTAGTTGAAAACTTCACACAGACCACGAATCATCGTTGATTTAAAATTTCAAGTAGAATTGGAGTATGATTGGGGTCAAGTAATTCACCCTTACAACTTCATCAAATGAGTCAGATCTTATTTTTTCTTCCAACCAGAGAAGAATATAAACATATGGAAGTCCATGCTTCTGTCATTCATTCCACTGTTTATGTGTTATACCTAGTATTGCCAAAGATACAACCTTTTGTCAGAAGATTCATCAAGTGCTTAGCTTTCAAATAAAATACCCTCGCAATGATATGTCTATCATAAGGATTTTTATCCTTGCCTCAAGAGATCTTTGATTTCTGACCATTTAGGATTGCAAGTGAATGTAATAAATAAGTCAGGACATTCAAAATGTCTTACATATATCATATCGTTTTGAGTTTGTTCATGCATGTAATGAGGTCCTCCAGTAAGTGAAGATGACAACACAATCATTTTACCTATTTCTAAAGACTGCATCTTTTTTTTGCCATAGCATCTTTTAAGTGGACATATTTCTCATTCCTAAGTTTTTAATAATAGTTACGAATCCAATCAAGCCTTTTAGTTTCTATTTTTGCATACATATTGCACAAAAACTGATTAAAAATTTGACAAAAGAGCAATAGATAATTGATTTCACCAGCTTGCTCGATCCACCTATAACTGTAGAACTCAGAAGCAGAGAGTTTTACTGATAGGAGCCCTAGTATTGTTAACACGTTTTGAAATATTTATACAATAATCATCTTCCCCACGAAAAAACATCAATGAAAAAAAAAGGTACTGAAGAGCGTAAGGTCAATGCATTTCACTAATTCATACCAATTTACTGTCTCTGCTGTACAGAATGATATCTCTTTTTATGAAATCCTGACTCACAGCTACTTCTTTATTTTGAGGAGCATTGAAAAGACTTTTGTGTTTCGCCAGATGGTTTTTTATCGGCATTAATTATAACATTGAACTATTTTTGATCTTTAGGAACTGAATCAACAGCAGCTTTGAAATTGTGAATATACCTGTTATGTTCATGTAGCGCCTTTTGTAATTGGCTAACTAATTCTGGCCTAACACCTGAGAAAATGCCACAATGAATGTTTCGTTCACGTTCGTTGTCACCGAGAAAGTATAACTGAAGAAAAGAAGGTTGTTGATGAGGCTCAGCCAAAAGGCTACCTATCCTGTGGTATCCCTGGACTTTAAACCTTGGCATAAAATTTCCCACTTCAATTCTTTTGCTCCGAATGATGCCATATGAAAACATCCATTAAACTTACGAATTGTAGAAAGAAAATGTTCTGAAAGCTGATCCTTATGTTTAAGAAGACTATTCAAAGGTTCAGGGTAGGATCTAATAGCAAGAAGCAGGACTTGATCACTACTGCAGCACATTCCTGGAGGTTCTTCTATTTATTTTAAAGCATGGCACCACAAACAGGGCAAACGTTTTCCGATACTGACGATTTTATCCTTTGAATATCTGTTTTATATATATATATATATATATATATATTTAAAACCACATAAAGTTTTAGAAGTCCATGGTGTTAATTTAACTTTTGATCTTTTTTCATAGTATTTAATTACAGCCGTCTGATTCACATGGGGTTATTAGAAAAGTATTTTCTTACAGCTGCTCTATGTACTTCAGGATGGCTTTTAATATATTTTTTAGCAGTTTGTATTATTTGTTTATATCTAATTGGATTTGGGAACCTTTTTCTTCTTCTTCTTCTTCTTTTTTTATCTTTATTTAGTTGAAGCGATATTATATCATTAACAATCGATTCACTTGAACTTGATAAATCAATGTTAGACATTGATTGAGTCTTTGAAAGTAACACAGACACATTTTCTTGAGGCTGAAAACACTAAAGATGACACAGTTTATTGATTTTGTTTCACATTATCATCACCAACATTAACTTTACTTCTATTTGTTAAGCCAACTATTTCAATATAAACATCAAAATGACCACTATTATGGTTTCCCATAAAATGTAATCTTTTTTTCCCCTCTGAATTGCTTCACTAACAGAAGCTATACGACAGCCATCTTGATACACTTCAAACTGATAGGATAATAGCTGTGCTGCCACCATAATTTCTCAAATAGATCCATACGTGTTTGGCTTACACATTACGGTAAAGTATAAATCGTTAGTATCATAAGGGGCACCAGATAGCATTTGAGTGTAGCATTTAAACTGATCCCAGTTGTTATTAAACACATGAGAAACAATAATATTTCTCATTTTATACGCTATTGATATGTCGCCTAACACCAGCAAAGATAGAGACGAAATAAACATACTCCATCAGCAAGAATTTTAAAAACTTTGAAAGGAGTAGGTATTCCATCAAAATATATTCAACATCCATTACTAAAAATTATAACTGAAAAATATATATGTCAATTTGTATTAACCTACAATGAAATACTTTTCAAGTTAAAAAATATAACCAAAATTAATTTTTTAAAATCAAATTATTTAAAAATTCAACAAAGTAATAAAGTATAAAAATTTTTAGTAAAAAGTCACCTGTTGCACCACTCAATGAACATAAAATATAACAGTTACAAAATATTGAAATAAAGTTACGATAACAGCAAAAATAAAATTATCAAATATTCAAATTAAATAGTAAAATAATAAATTATGACCTTAATAAATTTAATTTTTGTCATCTCTGAATATAAACCACAAATGCATACATTTTTTAAGTATATCAAAATAAATATTTTGATAGCTACTCATTTTTTTTATCAATGACATGAATAACATACAGTTATTCATTTGTTAAAAGCCAACTTCAATATCTTCATAATCTAGATTGTGTTTAGATTCACAAAAGTAATTTATCAATCATTATTAATAACAAAATACTTTTCTCATAAATTAAAAACTTACACGTCTAGGTACCTCAACAATAAAAAAAATTTCGTTCGTTCAGCAAAGCGGGAGGATATCAGCTGGGGTTACCATAGTATAGATTTCCAAATTTCACAATGAAAGGAAATTGAAATGCTTCGACTTGGCAGTGGAATATATTTGGTGATAAATCACTAAATGTAGGAATTTTGGGACTCAACATTAACATTATATATGACAAACCTACAATACATCCTACTCAGCAGATTATTTTGAGTATGCACTACTCCACAAGAAGTTGCCATTTTAGTATTTTTCAAAATTCCACTATGTTTAAAGCTAAACTACAATTTCACCAACCGTGGGATTCCAAGCTCATTTATTTCTATTGCTAAATACGTATGTTTCCTATTTTCGACATGCACAAAATTTCGCATACAGAGCCACTTTGCCAAAATCTTGGCAATCCTCCAACAGAGCTTCAATATTAAATGATTTGGTATTTTTCCATTTTGCACGTACAAATCTCACCAAATAAACTTAATTGGTGACAATACACAGTATATCTATACAAAAATTTATTCTGTTTGGCGTCGGTCATATAATTTCTGGCGATAAAGTCGCCAAAAATTACATAACTGATGGATAAGAGTAGTTAACGGATGAAAATTACATTTTGGATAAGACTTCCGTAAAATCCATTCTTAGTGAGCGTCTACATCGCAAAATGAGTAGCTATGCTAAATTTCAAGTCAATCAGATGAATCAAGAGATCTCGTGATGAGTCAATCAGTGGTATTTTGCTTATATATATATATATATATATATATATATATATATATATATATATAT
>BMAW01119405.1:47129-58607 GCA_019974015.1 Nephila pilipes
TATATATATATATATATATATATATATATATATATATATATATATATAGAAGATTTAAGGTTTTTACACAGATATTTCATATCTTGGTTTTTTTTTTCTATAATGTGGTTTAAAAATGTTGCAAAAATTTAAATAAATTTTGGTGCAGTATATTCAAAATTTATGCTACGTATAAACTCACACAACATTCCTTCACACAGATTTACATAAAATAGTTTCTTTTGTATTTGATACATGACACAAACACTAAATTTATACATAATTCATTAAATTGTAAAAATTATAAATGTTCACCACAAGATAAGGCCGAGCATATTATCTAGCTCTTTAATTTGACATGTAAAGCATTTTTATTTACAATCCAATGAATAACATTCATTCATAAAAATCCTAAGCTAAATATTTATTTTTCACTGGATTTGATAAGATAACTGATATTATATATAAGGACTTTATATTTATATATATTTTTTGGATACAATATAATCACTTTAAGTACATGAATGTTTTAAAAAATATGCTCATGTTGAGATGCTTTACAAAGTAAAACCGAGGTTCCAGTTACGGTGGAAGAAACAAGAATCCATTAGCATGACAAGGCAGCGTAACAGATTGTTAAGCAGTATTCAAGATTCATAGAATGTAAATTTTTCTATATCTCAAAATTCAGCCCCCTCCCCCTACTGTATCATTTCTATTAAAATACAATTTTAAAAAGTAACATTATATATATATTTTTATGATTGATTATAACTAATATAAGTTTTGGTAAGTCTTGTTATTCCCAATAGTCAGAATTTTAATTTCTGCACTTCATTTTACAGTAAAAACAAGTAAAAATTGTATATTTGATTAATAAATATTACTTTATATGGGGGGAAAAGGGGGGGGAGGGGGAAAATTTTAATGCTAGCAAATAATTAAATTCGAAATTCTATGCGGAATTTACATATTCTTATCTTTTTCTTCAATACAGTCAATTCATTTTTAAGACATAATCAATTAATGATTAAATTAATTTTTCTAGCAAAATGCATTTTAAAATACTATAATTCACGGTACAAAATAACACCTGCTCAAATCATAAAACATTTTATAACTGTTACAGCTTATTTATGTATCTTAATTAAAAGAGAAAATAGTTTAATCAAATTTAAATCTAGTGTTGCTTTATTTTTTAAACAGAATCAGCCTGATAAATATACGTTTATACATAAAAGATACTATAATTCAGAACTATTAACATTTATTTTTATGTAATTTAAAATAATAACAATACTAGAATAAATATAAGGGCCTTTATTTTTAACATGTTAGAATCAATCAATGATCTACTGATAAGTAACAATATTTGGTTGGATCTTAAATTAGCGTACTTCTTGCCGGCTGGGAAATATTAAAAATCCCATCCAAAAAAGTTGTAAAATGGTAAAAATCGTGTTTTTGTAGTAACCCTACAATAAAAGGAGATCTCGTTAAGGGACTTGTTTCAATTTCTATATATTCTAATTTATATTATACTATATATATTTAAATTTTAATTTTTATGTATATAAAATTATACTATTTATATTTCATTTATTTTAATAATTAATTCTTATTTATATTATATTATACTATTTATCTTTGATTTATTTTAATTCTTATTTTTATTATATTATACTATTTATATTTGACATATTCTAATTCTATACATCTATATATTATATTTCTTATCTATATTATATTATTTATTAGTTATACTACTTAATTATATTATTTTTTAATTTATTAGTTATATTAATTATATTACATTTTTATTTATTATTTAATTACTATTTTAATTAACTCCGAAGAAAGCATTGTGAATGATGATACGTTTAGAGATTTCCTTTGCACGATTGTCACAGTTTATCCACCTGGCCACCTCCATCATACAATTAGTGCTTTTTTTCCCCCACCTTTTTTAATATTATTTTCATGTCTTCCACAAATGCTGATTTACTATGTTTTTTTTGTCTTTTGGTCATAATTTCACAGTATTTTCTAACCTCTTTTCAACATTTCGTAGTTATGTTATATATAAGTTTATTTATTGAAAAAAAATGTTATGATTATTTTAAATATATTTCATATAATCTTAAATATATTTATCTAAGATTTATTGTTTTAAGTAAAATTAAGATCCACCCTATTTGTTATTTTAATGTTTGCCACAAAACACTGATTTTTTTTCTTGGATAAAATTTCAGTTTTTTTTTAAACATTTCTACCTCTTCCATTGATGTTTTTTCTATATTTCACAGTTAACATGTTTTTTGTCCAACAGACAAAACGCCATCTTGATTCCGATTTAGAGGATTACGCATTTGACTCGATTTTAAAAACACACCAAGAAGTACACTAAATTAGGACTTTACCCAATATTTTAATGAAATAATTTAAAATAAAAAATAAACTTAATCAAAACAAAAAGGTGAAAACAACTCAATGGCCGCTAACAGTTCAAATATGTATCTTTTTAAAGCAGAAAATAGTTTAAAGCTTATGTCATAAGTATACAAACAAATGCAAGAAGCAAGATAAAATAGCTCAGCTTCCCGAACGACATTTTAACAACACAAATAAACAAGAATAAGACTATAGTTTTAAAAATATACTAAGATTATTTCCAACCGAATATAAATAATTGAATAAAGTAAGAAATATGTTAAAGTTAAATATATTAATTGAAATGTACAAGATGTCAACCAGCATATAGAGAAATCTTAATTTAATAGAGGTCTCGCTGATTTGTTTGTCATCACATATTTTGTGTACTATGTGTATGACATCACATATGTCATACACAGTGCTTATTGTCTGTAAATTTAGTCCATTAGAAATCAGAGTACTGTAGATTGTTATTAATATGATATAATCTGAAATTATTATTTTAACTAGAGAATTTTTTAATACTAATCAGTGTCACAGATATGAAAATCAAAAGTATTGTAAATGTTCAAGTAAAATAAAATTTACTCAATAGTTATGAATAATTTTAAGATGAGGACAAAAATCACTTAAAGCAATTTTTTCAATACTAATACTTACTTAAAAAAGGTACATTATCTACTAATTAAGAATTGGTATTAAAATGACAAAGATACCTATGAAATTCAAACATAATTAAGTACTATAATTATTTACCTTTTCTCCTTCTGAAGGATTTTTGTCAGGGTGATATTTCAAAGCCAATTTCCTATAAGATTTCTTCAATTCATCAAGTGTACAGCTGGGTTTTACACCGAGAATATCATAATAAGTAGTTTCTTTAACCATTTTTAAACCTACAGGGAAAAATTAATTAAACGTGAAACATTTCTTTAAAAAAAAAAATAATAAATAAATATAAAAAAAAAAAAGATAAAAGCCTAATTTCCACTAAAAGATGACATTTCATATTAGACACATTTAGTGATGTGCAGTTCCCGATTAGAAGAACCCGACTAGTCCTTTAAATATCACTTTCAACATTTAAGGTATTAAATTACAATATTAATAGTTTAGTATTTATTAACGTCGCACTAGAAGCAACACGAGGATTATTGGCGATGGACCTCGTAATTTTGAACCACGGTCAAGTGACGAGGACAACACCTGAGCTGGCACCCCCTCTCCTAACATCCACGCCACGCCAATGGGAGGACTTTGGGCCCTGAACAGATTTAACGTGCATCAGCCCCGGCTACACGGCAGGTCTTTGGCGGCCAAGGATCGAACCCGCCGGCCACGAGTCTACGACCTTGACCACTAGGCTACCACGACCCTAATTACAATATTAAATCCATAAATTGGATTTAAATTTTAAAGGAGAATAATTACAACATCTTTTTACTGAAAAAGCACATCCTAGATATACCTTACCTCCTACAACTACCATTTACATACTTTTGCCAGTCTCTAGTTCAATGTTCAATAAAAAAAATGTGATAAAATATGCATTATGATTTTAAAATCGTTATGAATGAATTATATGAAGTTTTTAATTCAAATTTCTTATTTAACCATAAAAAGAAATTAGATTATAGAAAGCTTTTGCACTAATGTATCAATTAGTTAACCTATAAAATTTTTGTCAGATTTTAACTCCCTCTTCCCTTACAGCAAAAAATATTCTTCACATTATAAAATAACATACAACCTAGATGTAGCATATGCTCCGATGCAAAGGTAGTTTTTTACCAATTTAATTGAAATCAGCGTTTCTCTACAGCTAATCATTTAACTCATGGAGTATGAATTTAAAACAAGTACATATTCACAATTCCATTATTTCAAACAATTTAGCAAACTTATGAGAAGTATTAGAATATTTCAATTAATGAATGGAAAAGTGGTAAAATTTAATGTTTGCACAGTTGGCAGTAAAGTTCTCTACAAATTGACATGATTGAATGATTGCATATTTACATTGTTATTCACCATTTCTTAGATGGACAGAATATACAAATTCTGCATTTGCCACACATTTTACAATGTCTTTCAACATTCCTGATAACTTCAATAATTATTTTGATGTAATGTTGCAAACTTCTGCATGTTATCATTCAACATTTCGGAAGTAAAACAATAATTACAACAAATTTTGAACAGTAACCAGTGTACAGCAGTTCTCTTATCATATTTGCATAACTCATTTTACTAGTTTTGACTGTACTGTGAGGTGGTGCAAGTACAAGGAACATATCCAAGCGGCTCAAATCGGGAACAGGATGTCCCCTAGGAGATTGGTGACAAAACATGGCAACTTCCTAGATAGGTTGCCAAACATGCATGACTTAAGCATTGAGTATGCTTAGGTTACCAGGACCTAATTCACCAATTATCGCTCCCAAAGTCGCCAATCTCCTAGTGGACATCCTATTCCCGATTTGAACCTATCAAACTGACAAAATGGCAGGGGTCAGTAGTGTACTAAATTAATATTTAGTTATCAGGGTTATATTTAGTTATCAAAGATTTATATGTGCATAAAAACATCGCAATCTGCACGCATGAGAGTAAGCATCTAAACTCTCACAGCCAAAATAACAAAATAGCACCAATCTGGGAATATACAGCATAGGATGCTTAACATGCTTCCCCCACACAATGCTAGATAGATTACAAAGTAAAAAACCTTTCACCAATTCACTCATGCTTCCTTTTAACCTAGATTAAAATATTCAATAGAATGATAAAAAATATTATGAAAATATAGAATTTCTGTTTCAGTCGAACCATGCAATTTCTGAGCAAACTTAGTTTAATTCTTCTCCACTTCTTTTGGCTAGGTATTTAACTTTCTTCCTCCTAACTCTTGCAGTTTGATTTTTGAAGCTTCCTTTTAAACCAAATTTTCCTAATTAAAGTTTAACATTTGTTACTGAGTAAGTATGCTAAATTGAATTTACTTTATAGTGAAAAAATACAGATCAATTATCTATATTCTGGATCAATTCTTTTTCTACCATTTGTTTTATAAAAAATTGATTGACATACTTCGGATAATCTGCTCAATTCTATACAGAGCATTTCATCCATATCTTTACAATTAATTCATACAAATATAATCAAAACTTCCAAATATTTATGTGAAAGAATTTACAATTTCTTACAAAATTTCACATCTTAGAAAACAAGATAATTTTTTTTTTAAGATAGATGCTTAAGTCACAAAATTGATTTATCAGGAAAAATGGAATAGGATATGAAACACTCTAAGCGCTAAATTTAGATTCAGAAAATAAATTACACAGTTAAATATAAAACTGGAAATTAAATTAAAGAACATAAATTTTTAGCATACACACTGCAAATTAAGGGTTGAATTTTGCTTTATGCGCATATGTGCTCTAAATCACCAAAAATTACATCACTTTATTTTCGGTGTTAATTCTTCTAATGATTACTATGCTTACAAATATCGACATTAATCATTGTTTAAAATAAGAAATAACAGATTATAAAATATTACTAATCATAAAGGAAATAAAATAAGAGCCATTTTATGTAATACTTATGAGATAAAACAATGCACTACGAAATGGTTATTTATATCTCATAATCCTAAACCTGTACCGTTTATTCAAATTTAAATTTTTTGACAGCAAAATTTTACAGAATTATATATTTATAAATTTCAAATTACTTACCTTGAACTCTATCACTTGTAAATTCAACAACTACTAGACAGAAGTTTCTCGATCGAGCGCATGAGCATTACAATGAAAAAAAGAGAATGAAAATTTCGAATGCGTGCGCATCCTTATCAGTGTTGCCAAATTATAGTATATTCAATTCCTTTTTTTTAATATTAAAAAAAAAATTTCCTTTTCTTTTTGTTTTTATGAATAACTTTTATACAATGAAAATATTAAAAATCTGACTATTCTTTACAATTTTGTGGGTTGAGCTGGTACATTATTTATTAATAGTCGATGGTAAAAAGATAAGAATTTTGAAATGCTTGAAGTGAAGTGAGTTCTTTGATTGAACGTTGTATAGTGGAGATTGTGCATTTCTTTTTACGTGATGGCGAATGTTACTATTTTATCATGGTTGGAGTAACATAAGTTGAAAATTTTATTATGTGGTGAAATTATTTGTAAGGAAGTGTAATTGTGCGTGTGATAATTTTATAATGGCTGAAGCTGTTGCCGAAGAATATCGATCATCTCTATGTGACCTTAATTTCAACAGCAAGCCTCACATAAATATGTTAACCATGTTGGCCGAAGAAAATAATCAATTTGCTCCGTTGATTGTTGACACTATTGTATCTCATATTAAGACGGTAAGGAATTTAATTATTTCTTAGCTTTATCCTCTACTTTCTTGCATTTAATGAGAGCATTGTAAGTTTTTTGTAATAAGTGCCATTTGCACTATGTCAAATAGTGCATTTTGCATAGTTGTGTGCAAAATGGTTTAAGCATTCCATTTCAAAGTCTCATGAATTGTTTCTGTAATAAATTAGTGTTTATTAGTATTATCTTAATTTGTAATTTTATTGGTTACGTTAGATGTGCAATAATGACAAACATTTATATCCGTATGGTGTGTATATGCACGTGTCATACAAATTACAACTCTTACTTACTGTGTTGCTTTATTTAAATTAAGAATATTAGATTCTTCTATTTTTTTTTTTACATCTTAATGATATGATTATTCCCAATGCTGTCAACAGAATTTGATTAAGAAATTACGTTTATAAATTATAACTTTCGTGCTGTTTGCGAATTAATTTTGGACAATGATTAATATTTTGTTTATTTCAAAAATTGATAGTGCAGCTAGCACTATCAGATGCCGTGCAAGTTTTTGCTTGAAAAGTCAATGTTGCAATTAAAACTAATAACGAATTTGAAAGTTTTTTCTGATAGATATGAATGAAAAATTTCAATGTATTATACTTGAGTGAAATGTTACATATTAAATTAATCTGTTCAGCATATGCAAATGACTGGCAATGCAGCAAATAAAAAACATTTTGAGGGAGAACACAATTGCAGCTTGCTACCAGAATTTCCATATTTTCCCAAATTTGTCTTCTGAATGCCTGAAATATCTCGTCAAATTCTAAATTCTTTATGTTAAAGCCTTGTCCTATTTTCGTAATCATACCAGATATCATTTTTTGCTTTATATTTATAAATCGCATTAACTGATGTCATTTCATGTTATGTAAAAGTTTTATGAATCTAGTGTTTCTTTTTATATTATAAAATATTAAATCTTTATACTTAAACTGCTATTTTGAGAGATCTGGATATTATTCTGTACTTTAAGGCAACATAGTTCTAGATGAGTTTAGTTGGATGATTAAGTAAGATACAGTTAACAAGTTAAATATAACTTTAAGAAATGATTTCAAAATAGTTAAAAACCTAAATGATGTATAAATTCATTTAATGCATCAGGAGTTTATGTAATCCTTTTTATACAGATGAAGCAGAATAATTCCATTTGAGTTTTCCAGTCAAAAACATGCCATAAAGGGCTGTCAACTGAGCCAAGTATTAGTTACTCATAATTTCAATACATGGAGGTGGGCATTGTCTGGTGGAAGTTCTTGAGCCTAGGCGTTTTAACTTAACTGATAATTTGTATTTTTAAAATCATTTTCTTGTCATATTTTACCTTTTGATGTCAACTTATTCATATAAGGTGATGAATGGAATTGTACCAATTTATCTAAATGAAGAATGGTAAAAAGAATTTAAATGCTAATTTTTATCTGTAGAGATTATGGTATTATTCCAGTTTAGTCTTCAGTATCGCCCACCTAAATTTTTTGCCAAAAAATATTGCCAAACTTGGCAATAAATGATAGTTTGTGGCAACGTATACCACATCCCATTGGGTGGCACCCAAGTTGTAAGATATAATTTTTGTTCGTAAAAAGTTAAATTTCTAAAATTGTGAAGTTCTATAATTGTTTCAAAAAAAATATACAATGCTACCATTAAAAAATTAGGTTCACTATATTTTGTGCATTTTATATGATGAGTAAAATATTTTTAAAAATGATACCTAAACGCAATTATATCTGAAAAATCATGTCCGTAATCAACTAAAAGGGAAAAAAAAACATTTTGACCAAAACTACTTTTATAGTTCTATTGAACTATAAAAGTATTGAAATATCATTATTAGGAACAAGAAATTCCTAAGTTGTACATATAATTTTTAAGACATTAACACCATAAAAAGATTCTTAAATTTGGCATTTATTTTCACCTTCATGTCCTGGTACCCTTAAAAATCTTTTTGCCGCCCTTTTATTTTTAATATTTTGGATGGTTGAGGGAGAAACTTCTCAAGAATTCTAAAAAATTCTATTTTTGTCCATTTTCATTCCTTTTAAAATCATGGATAAATCAAATTTTTTTTCTTTTTGGCAAAGTCCTAATTTAGCGAACTTTTTGGCACGTTTTTAAAATCGTGCCAAATGTGATATTCTCTAAGTCTTTAATCGGAATCGAGATGGCATTTTGTCCATAGGACAAAAAAACATGTTAACTGTGAAATGTAGAAAAAACATGAGCCAAAGCGGTAGAAATGTTAAAAAAAAACCCGGTGAAATTTTATCCGAAAGAAAAAACGTATTAAACCAGCTTTTTGTGGCAAACATTAAAATAATAAATAGGGTAGATCTTAATTTTACTTAAAACAATAAAACTTGGATAAATATATTTAAAATAATCATAACATTTTTTTTCAATAAATAAACTTATATATAACATAACTACGAAATGTTGAAAAAAGGTAAGAAAATATGGTGAAATTATGACCGAAAGACAATAAAGCGTAGTGAATCAGCATTTGTGGAAGACATGGAAACAATATTAAAAAACTTGAAAAAAGCACTAACCTTATGATGGAAGGATGTCTGTGATCAGGCTGATCAACAGTGACGATCACGCGAAGGAAATCTCTTAAACGTATCATCATTCACAATGCTTTCTTCGGCGTTAATTAAATAAGTAATAATTAAATAATAAATTAAAAAGTAAAATAATTAAATTAACTAATAAATTAAAAAATAATATATTTAAGTAGTATAACTAATAAATAAATAATACATTATAAATAAAAAATATAATATATAGATGTATAGAATTAGAATAAATCAAATATAAATAGTATAATAATATAATAAAAATAAGAATTAAAATAAATCAAATATAAATAGTATAGTATTATATAAATAAGAATTAAAATTTAAATTTATATAGTATAATATGATATAAATAAGAATTAAAATATATATATAGTATAATATAATGTAAATGAGAGTTAAAATATATATAGTATAATATAATATAAATAAGAATTAGAATATATAGAAATAGAATAAATCAATCGTCAGAATAGAAACGAGATCCCCTTTCATAGTAGGGTTACCACAAAAATGAGATTTTTACAACTTTATTGGATGTGTTACCAAATTGGCGATTTATCGCCTTTTTGAATTTTTCCCAGCCACCAAGAAGTACGCTAATTTAAGATCCACCCTCCACGTAATTTAGATCGTAAGATTTTCCACGTAATTTTTGTTCTATTCACGATTTTTAGTAAAAACAAGATGGTTGCCATTTTTTTAACACTGAAATTTCCAATGAAATTCTGTAACTCTTTTTCAGACTGTGATGTTTGGTGTCAAATTTGGCAGGTGGTTGCCCCAAATGGTGGTGTAAACATCAGAAAAATACCCATCAACTTTTTCATTCTTATAATAGAATTTATGTAACATAACTTCAGTACCTAAGTGATCATGATTGTGAGGCTGGGACGGGTACTATTTTTGTTGAATTGTGACCTCGTGCCTGGGTTCCTTTAAATACCCAGCTTGTAGCAAGATTGATGCATCTGCCAAGGTTCCAAGCCTTCGGGTTGGTGTGATGCGGAAGTTTGGAGATTAGTGTGCTTATTCTGTTTTTGGCTTTGTCATTTGACCATGACTAAAAATTTTGAGATGTGTTGCTAATAGCCCCTTTTGTTGCTTTTTACTGTGTTGTTAGAAAAACAAACTAAAATTCATACTGTGTGGCTTGAATTCAAAATAAAATTTGTCTGCTGTTTATTGTATTTCCTGTAGTCGAGTGGCCAAATAATTATTTATTTGCTTATTTAAAATGCAATAAATATAACTTCTTTCTCTTGATATTGCTTCTTTTTTTTTTTTTTTTTTTCTTTTTGGAAAGAAAGTGAATAAGAAGTTGTTATATAAAAGTCTTCTAAAGGGAATAAGCCAAGATCTGTCAGTTCGATGTTGAATTGTGTGATGCGGGGTTATAATGGAAAAGTATCTCTGTTATTCATAATCAACTCCTCCTTCCCAATCCAAGTTCACATACATTCCTAAATCTTTTGGCTAAGAAATTTACCTAAGGCAAATGTTTCATATTTGTGTTTATTAACATTTAAGTATGTAGTAGAATGTATGTAGTACATTTTTAAAATATTTTAGTAAATCTTTATTTGAAAAGTACTAAAATATTTTTTATGTTTTAATAGTGTTGGTATTTTGTAATTGTATATTAGATTCGTTAACATTAATTATCAAAACTATCTTGATTTATATCAAAAAATTAATACTATGAGAGGATTGTGAGAAATTTCATGTTTGGTGGAAATTTATATAGTAAAAATATTCTCAAGTCAATTAGACATATTCAAACAAGTGGTTTCACTTTTTAAAATTATGCCATCATGGAGCGTAAATGTATTAATATTTCATTTGGGAAATAACAAATATGAAAAAAATATGAAAAATGTTTAAATAAATACTTATTAAGAGGCACATGATGTCTTCATTGAAAAATCTAAAGCACAGGACTTTAATAATAAACTTTTCCAGCTTGAACAATGTGTAACACTTTCATTTTTAAGATAAAAAATGATGAATTAATGAAAATTACAAATCCAGTTCAATTTCTATTGTATTTATTTCTTTGCAGGTTCAAGCTG
>BMAW01119405.1:58617-114194 GCA_019974015.1 Nephila pilipes
TTTTTTTTTTTTTTTTTTTTTTCTTTTTGGAAAGAAAGTGAATAAGAAGTTGTTATATAAAAGTCTTCTAAAGGGAATAAGCCAAGATCTGTCAGTTCGATGTTGAATTGTGTGATGCGGGGTTATAATGGAAAAGTATCTCTGTTATTCATAATCAACTCCTCCTTCCCAATCCAAGTTCACATACATTCCTAAATCTTTTGGCTAAGAAATTTACCTAAGGCAAATGTTTCATATTTGTGTTTATTAACATTTAAGTATGTAGTAGAATGTATGTAGTACATTTTTAAAATATTTTAGTAAATCTTTATTTGAAAAGTACTAAAATATTTTTTATGTTTTAATAGTGTTGGTATTTTGTAATTGTATATTAGATTCGTTAACATTAATTATCAAAACTATCTTGATTTATATCAAAAAATTAATACTATGAGAGGATTGTGAGAAATTTCATGTTTGGTGGAAATTTATATAGTAAAAATATTCTCAAGTCAATTAGACATATTCAAACAAGTGGTTTCACTTTTTAAAATTATGCCATCATGGAGCGTAAATGTATTAATATTTCATTTGGGAAATAACAAATATGAAAAAAATATGAAAAATGTTTAAATAAATACTTATTAAGAGGCACATGATGTCTTCATTGAAAAATCTAAAGCACAGGACTTTAATAATAAACTTTTCCAGCTTGAACAATGTGTAACACTTTCATTTTTAAGATAAAAAATGATGAATTAATGAAAATTACAAATCCAGTTCAATTTCTATTGTATTTATTTCTTTGCAGGTTCAAGCTGATTTGAAGCTTCCTAGTCTGTATTTAGTGGATTCCATAATGAAAAATATTGGTGGACAATATATCACTATATTTAGCAAACATATGGTTTCACTTTTCACTTCTGTTTTTGCAAAGGTTTGCCATCATATCAATTAATACTATCAAATATCTTATTTATTTTCCATGTGGTATTATGTAAATATATAGGGGTCAACATCTTCAGTTTTAAAATTAGTATTTTTTTTTTTAGTTAAGGGTGTGAAAGATTTTTTTTTTCATTTGTGTGTTTTTTTTTTAAATTTGATTCAGAATTTTTATCACTGGTCAATTTTTATGTAAAAGGGAAAAGATATTTCTATTTAAAGTTTGTAGTAGTTTTTTGAAGTTAATCTTTATAAACTTTGATACATTTATTTAGTTAAGTTTGTTAACTCTTACAATACTAATTTATTTAAGTATGCTTTCTTAATTCATAATTTGTCTTTCAATGGATTTTTTTAAAATTTATTTTATTTTAACATTGTTCATTCTTTCAATAAGTTTAAAGTTATTACGATTTGTAATCACTTTAGAAGGAAAATAATAACATTGAAGTTTGAAAAATCGGTGATTATAATTAAGAAATGAATATTTGCTCTTATTGTGTATAATTTAGTGAAAAATATTTTTGAAAGTTATTTCATGCAATAGATCAAATTAAAAGCAATTAATTGGATTCAACGACATTACTTTTTAGTTTCAAATAGGATAATTAGACATCTGAAATATGAGAAATACTCTTATTTGGATGTTATTTATCCAATTATTGTTATTATCAATACATATTACATTCTATATCTGTTATATTTGATATGTTTTGCAATGCTTGAAATAGTTAACTCAATTGAATTTTAAATGAATTTATTATATTTTACTGTGGCAGATATCACTTTTTCTTTGTATAAATGTTGAATATCTAAAATAAGGTTTTTATGTTAGTACAATCTTGAAAGAATATTTTAATACTTAGCCTTTTGTGGAATTAAATTGTTATTTGAAATATTCCTGTTGAAAACATTAATTTTTCATCATACAATCTAAAATTTATTACTAAGTTCGGGGGGGGGGTTATGCACGTACATGATGTATTACCTTTAAACATGGTTTCTTTTCGGTAGAATTTTTGATAATCACAGAAATGAAATTATTCAAATTGAAAAAAGCTATCCTAAGATAAAATTGATGGTTTGATTGCATTTATTATTTTAAAACCTTAACCCCATGGGTACAGAAAAAATTCTTGCATTTGAAACAGATTTATTTTACTGATGTGCAGAATAGTATGTAAAAGTGAGAATTTATTTATTTGAACAATATGATGTACTTGTTAATTAGAACTGTAAATCAAATCTAAATTCATTAAAGGAAGAAAATAAAAATAAATATTCAAGGATTCACAAAAAGCAAATTAATATTTTTGGAGAGTGATATTTTTCAGTACTAGTGGGTAAATGAAGTGGCAACTGACACTGTTTACACTTTTATGTAGTCGCTTTCTTAGAATATTGCTTCAATACTGTAGATGGAATATTCCCAATATTTTCTTGCAATCAAAATGGTGTATCACTGTTTAAAAGGTGTCTATAGCAATTATTATTTGGCAAGATTGCTTGTTACATTAATTCTTCAGCAACAATTAAATGAAAGGAAGTAATATGTGGCATTGGTTGTGCAGTTGACTTTAGAATAAAAAACATTTTTAAACCCCTTTACCTTTACATACTTTCTCATTACAGTGAAGCATGTTAACTTTTGATCATGTTTGTCAATGGTTCCCTTATCTCTGTTATAATTGAACAGATGATGGTTTTATAATTTTTTTTTTTTTTGATGTTGCCACTTTCCTTTTCATGTTTTTAGCTTGGGGCAGTCTTATCACAAACAAGGTTCAGTGAAGCAGTGGAAGAAATGTTTTTTTTTTACAATTGATACCAATCAGTCTTGCCATGAACTAGGAATAAACATGTTTAATTTTGTTTCAGTTTGAATGACAAATTATACTTGTCATCTTTAACTTAGGCTAAACAAATGCAAGCTGTGCTTCAGTCTTCAACTGTATTCAAGGGTATAAGATATTTTTTAAAAAATCGATGTTTTAAATGACTGAAATAGTTAATGTCATTCTTAAAATGGTGAAAAAAAAGTAAAAAGTATTGTTCTATAAAAAAATATATTTTCACCCCTTCCTCAAAAGAGTGTCAATGTTATAAGTATGAGCCAAGTTATGAAAGAAGTCTCATGTTGATTTATATATATATATATATATATATATATATATATATATATATATATATATATATATATATATATAAATTTGCAGGTAAATTTCAGGGATAAACTTATTTAAAGGGGGGGGGAGAATGCAATGCAGTTTATATGGAAATAATTTTTTCCAGTTTATTTGAATATAATTAATCAAAAGGAAATACTTAAAAATAGATGTTTTAGTTTTGAGATATCTAAATTTTTAAAGGAGTATCAAAACCAATATCTTGTTCATCATGATAAAATCTTTAGGTAGCATAATTTTATTTTAAATTTTTACTTGTGTGGATTTAATCAAATAAAGCTTGAGTAAAATTATAAACTGAACTAAATTTTTTAAAATTAAATGTGAGCTATGTTATTTAATAAATAAATCAAAATATTATAAAATTTACTTTTGGGAAATTCATCCCTTTTTTATTGAATTTCATTAAAGCTTTCATACGTATAATGCATGAATTTTCTTATAGAATTATCGGTTTTGGTCGTCTTAGAAGTTTGCATGACACATTTTCATTGCTGACTGCTTAAATTGAGAAATAACCTTTGTTTATCTAAAATTGTAATACTAGTTTTGTAGCTTTTTTAAATCTTAGATTTTTTTTTTTTTAATATTGGTATGACATCTAAGGCATTTTTATTTTTTAAAAAATAAATTGGGAAATAAGATCTTTGTTGCATATGCCAACTACCTGTGTCAACAGTTTTAACACAATTTACGTTAATTCATATTACATTGTTAAATCACTGCTTACATTTAACTAATTCAAGTTCTGTTTGAATTTCAAAATTTTATGCACATTGTTTAGGTTGACTTGGTGGTAGTTAACTCTTTTTGATCACTCTTCTCTTATTTTTAGTTCAAAACTTGTTACTTATTTTTGTGAAAATTTTTTTAATCGTCCATCTTTCTTAGATCATAAATATTGAATTCATGAAGCCAAATTCTTTTTTTTTTTACTTGAAAGGACATGAATTGCTTAAAATTCTTAGTTCTGCATCTTAGATCATGTAGTGATAAATCTGTAATGTTTATAAACCAATCATATATCTTCTCAATTTTGGTAACTATTGTTCAATATTATGTTAATTAAAAATTCTGAAGAGCTATTAAATCTGAATAATTTTTTATATGTCTATTATTTGAAGGAAAAGATAAAAAATTATGTACGAATATTAAATGTATCAGATTAATAACAGTTCTGTAAAAATAGTACCTTTAATGTTAATTTTTATGAACAATTTCATAAGCTAGGAATTGAACTTAATTTAATGTGTATTAAATATTAATATGAGGAGGAATCTTGACTGAGATGCAGTTTAGTACCATTGTCTTATTTTTACTTTTAGTATTTAGGGTTTAAAGAAGGGAAGAAAGGACAGGTATTTGATATTTGAAAATCATTGTTTGTTCAATTGTAGCATTTGTGAATGAAGTAGTTTGAAAGTGAATTAAGGAAAAAATATTTTTATGTATCTGCAGTGAAGGAAGCATTTCATATTGTTATAATATGCGCACTCATTTACTCATAATGTGAAATACATACAAAGGACATGGAAGATTTTTCATAAAACCATTTTACATAAATGTTAAAATACACATGTTTAAAAATTGGCTGAATAGGTAGTTTTAGTATATGATTCATTTAGGTATTTCATATAAATAAGGGATTGAAAAGAATTCTTAATATTCTAAACCTTATTTTATATACACACATACAAAAGTAGTCTGAAAAGTTTACGATGTAATAAAGATATGACATTTTTTCTTCAATTGTATTTTATACATAGTCTCCTTGTAAGTTGACATACTTCTCACAGTGATGATCCTATCTCTTTATCATGACGCTTGACGGTCCTCTAGCGCCATTTTGGTGAATTTTAGCGACATTATCGTCAAGGGTTGCAGTTTTTCGACATCTGAAACGTTCATATCTCCAAGCTGGTATAGCCATGTTCAAATTTAATTGTCTAAAATTTCACAGTGGTAAATGATGTTGCAGATTTCTCATACACAGCATCTAACCCATCTTTGATTTGGTTAGGGGTATTATCTTTCAAAAACAAATATTTAACAACAGCTCAATACTCTTTTTTTTTTCTTTCCCCATTTTCACGAAAAGAACTCAACATTGACTTGTTCATATGATTGTCAAACTACAAGTGCACTTTCAAAATGGCTGAAATTTCATTGAGTACCTTTCAAAAGATGCACAACCACACTCCCTATCCTTTTTTTGACGAGTGCTGCCATCTTCATGTTGAGGTGGAAAACTTTTCATACCACCCTTGTATATGTATTCTTTTTATGTTGAATCCAAGTTGGTTTTAATTGTGCTCAGTATATAGCTGTTTGAAAGTTATGTGCATGAAAGTAAATTATTAACTAATCAGTCACTGATTTTGTTGAGTTTTTTTTTAAATCTCTAAAATGTACTTTAATTCAGAAGAAGATGTCTTTAAGTTTCAAATATCTGCTTTCGAATACCTTCACAAAAGCAGACATTGTAATGAAATTATAACTTTTACCGAATTAACAATTGGTTACTATATATATATATACATACACTCGAGAGCTAAAACATTATGACCACCTGTCAATAATGAGTTGGCCCATCTTTGGCACGCAACACAGCTTCAACCCGCCTTGGCATGGATTGTACCAGATGTTTAAGCAACGTTCACGCAAATCCGAGATATTGCGAATTGGTGGTCTTTGAACTCTGAGCTGCCGTCCCATGACATCCCAAGTGTGTTCTATCGGATTGAGATCCGGTGAGTTAGGTGGCCAGGACATTAACTGGAATTCGGCATCATGTTCCTGGAACCACTCCAACACAATTTTAGCCTTGTGACACGGGGTGTTGTCCTGTTGGAACATTCCATTTCCAGCTGGAAAAACAGAGGCCATGTAAGGGTGCAACTGGTCCGCAATGATGTTCAGATACCCTGTAGCATTCATGGTCTGCTCTAACACAACCATGGGTCCCAGAGATGCCCAAGAGAACGTCCGCCAAAGCATAATACCGCCACCACCGGCCTGTGTATGACCTACTGTACATTGAGGGAGGAACTGTTCACTTGGAAGACGGCGTATCCTGACATGGCCATCGGCATGATGAATGACAAACCGTGATTCATTGGACCAGGCAACTCTCTCTCACTGATCCATGGACCAGTTGCGATGTTCCCGGTTCCAGCGCACGCGCAGTTGGTGATGACGCTTGGTTAGCAAAGGCACATGAGTGGGACGCTTGCTGCGTAGCCCCATATCCAACAGTATCCACTGAATGGTGTGCTCTGATACTATTCTACTTGGCCCTGCATTGTATTGGGCTGTAAGATGAGCCACTGTCTGGCTCCGGTTTTGCTTCACCATGCGAGACAGTCTACGACGACCTTTTTCTTTGATAGCATGTGGACGTCCAACACCATGTCGTCTACTGCTAGTTTCACCGTAATTCAACCACTTTGCATAAGTATTGACAACTGTAGATCGCGAACAACCCACGAGTCGTGCAGTTTCGGAAATACTTGTTCCGAGCCTTCAAGCCATTACAATCTGCCCTCTATCAAAGTCGCTTAGATCCACAGCCTTTCCCATCACACACAGAAGTAAGTGAAAGAATAATTCTTCAGACTCTCCAGCAGCAGTTAAATACCATTTCCACCTAATCACTTGCCTTCCACTACATCCAGGCGAGTTCATTGCAAAATGTAGGGGTGGTCATAATGTTTTGGCTCTTGTGTGTATATAGGTATAATGATTTAACTTTTGTTACTTTGGTAACTTAAAGTAAAAATGATAAACTTATTTTTGGCAAAGCTTTCAATAGTAAATGTAAAAGCTGAATAATAAAGTAGGTTTTCATTTCATATGTAAACATTTTTTTTTAAATATCGGTTGCTTTCATTTTATTATAAAATCGATTTTTTTCCAAACATTACACATTCTTGAATGTTTGACCATGCCATTTATTGTTTCAACATTTATTATATTCACTTATTAATTTCATTTAATTCTACTTTTCCATTATATCTTTAAAACCTTCCAAGATCCCATGGATTATGGGAAAATGGAGTTTCAGATCAATATTGCTCCGACTCCAATCTGTGGTCCTGCCCCTTCAACATTTATTATTAACATTTTGACTGATGCATTTGTTGCTTAGTTAGCTGGCTTCTGTGATGTCCAGTCGTAATTCTGTCTCTCATCTCTTTTTCCTTTCAAGATTTCAGCAGTTCTCACATGCTTAAATCCCAGGCTTTTTGTGCCCTGATCCCTAATTTTGACTGAAATTTGTTAAATTAAAGAACAATCTCAAATTAAAATTTTTTTATAAAAACAACGAAGGGAGTAACTTTTAATTTTGAAATAGGAACCTCGTAAGCTATGGTCGTTACTCTTTGCCACCTTTATTATATTTAGTATTTATTTTAATGATTTTTTTTTTAATGTTATTTAAACATGAAAGATCTTGCCAGTGTCTAAAATTAAAATTCATTTAATCTGATCAACTGGAATAGTGGTCTTCAAATTGTGTTCAGCAGAACCCTGTGATTCAATGGGACAAAAGAAAATTAGAAAATGCTCACACAAGTTAACTTATATTTATAACTAAAAAATATAAATATGTACAAGTTAACTTTGAAATTAACTGATAACAGGTTAATTTGAAGCTTTGCATGTGGGTGTTAGAGGTCTGAGATACCACAGCAGCAGTGATGTGTATATAAAATAGATTCACATTTGCTGCAGAGTTTGTATTAATGTAATTATTTAAAGGTAATCTAATCTTGATTACTCTTTGAAATATAGAAATGATTTAAATGTAGAGTATGAAAATGCAACTGCAGATAACATCAGTAAAGCTAGACTTTAACAGTTAGTGTAAAAAAATGCCAAGCACACCCCAGATACTAAATATGTGAGTAATGTAAGAATGGGTGACACCTGGAGCAGGAAATTAATACTATTAATGAGTAAATGACATTAATTTTATGTTAAAGTTTTTTTAAGGAAAAATAACTAATTTTTTTTTATAAAGTACCTATCATTAGTATTGATCTATTTTAAATATTTTAAGATATATTTCTCTAAGGGTGGGATGGGGCACACCCAAAAAACTTCATAATTTTAATGTCTTGTGAGACGACAAAATTTGTAGACCATTGTTTTAGAACAGGGATGGCCAACCTTTCTTAGAAGTTTGCCACTATCTGAACAAGTCCACTTCCATCTTTTTCAACATAAAAATTTAAAAAGATGAATAAATGTTATTTATAAGTTGATAGTGAGATTTTGCTAACAGCACACTTTTTTAAATGTAGAATTTTTTATGTAAGTCTGAGTAGTGCAGTTAATGTAACAATTAAAACACAGGTTCAAATTTAGATTTTATTATCAGTAAACATTATACAGGTTCAGTCAATTAAGCTAGGTATAAAATAAAAATGAGTGACTTGAAACATTTGATCCTAAGTAATTATTAAACAGTCAGTACTTTATTTGTGTTTTTTTTTTTTTTTTTTTTAATTTGTATTTATTTACCAAGTCATCTATAGAAGGATTAGTTCTTAAAGTTAACAAAACTTGGTGTTTTAGGAGCATATCAGTTAATCTTGAATTATATTTTGAAATTATTAAGTTCATAATAGAAAACATTAGTTCATAAAAATATCTATAATATCCAACAGCTAAATTGTGTAAACTTGGAAAATCGCTTGTTGGTACAAATTTTCAAAATAATTTGGATCACTTGCAGTTGAAATAAGTTTATTATATTTACATTTCAGTGTAGTATGGTGCCGTAGGTCAACAATTTTAATCTGGAGTTCAGGAAGTGGGGGGATGACAACGTATTTTGTAAAGAAATTGAAAAAGGATTTGTGAAAAGATCAATATTTTTTTTTTATCTCCTTGAAAATAAGCAAACCTAGAACTGAATGATTCCTGCAAAATTGATTTTAATTTTTCAAATTTGTCATTATTTGGAGTTTTCAGATTTTCCAATTTTTCAAGAAGTTTTCGCATACCACTGTTAGAATTTTGCCGCTGCATGTGTGCCACAGGTTGGCCATACTGTTCTAGAACTTTGAAAACATGCCACATAATGAAGTGAGTCAACATGATCCATAGTAACTAAATAGATTTAGTAGCTGAAAATTAATCCTCTGTCTCTTTCACTCTTAGTAAATGAAGCTTATATAATGTTATAATTATCTATTAGTTCGGTGGAACCTAATTAATTTTAATTCTAAAATGTAAGCAATATTTTAATTGGTGTTTGTAATATCTTTTCTGTAATCAAAAACTTTGATGTCATACATTATACTTTATAACTAGATGAATACTGTTAATTTAATTTAGTATAATTGATTGATATTTAGTGTAGAATATTGTTTATGCCTCTGATATTAAGAATATATATATTTTTAAAAAAACTATAGTACCTTTTTTCTCTGCAAAGTGAAATATGAAAAATTGAAAATAATTTTATGTAATCTTCTACACTTTAATTTAAAAAAAAACATTTGAAAACTTGTGTGAAACTGTGGGAAAACAAATTATATATAGTTCTAGAGATTTTTTGAAATTGTTTACCCCTATATATCTTAGTTGATTAATGAATTACTAGTTTTTGTGTGTGTGGAAACTAGTTTAGAATAAGTATAAACCTTATTATCAAAGTATTTTTACTTGATATTTTGTTCTTTAACATTTGTCATATAATTTTTTTTTGTTAAAATGTTAAATTGATTTACAGTTTTTATTTCTCCTTAATTTTCACATTTCTTAAATATTTTGAAAGGGCTTGAAAATTTTACTTATTTAAAAATATTAATATTTTGATTCTTTAAAATAAATATACATTTATATAAAAGATGAATCCAAAAGCTCTTTTGACCAATATTCAATGCAGTTTAAGAATTAATATTAGAAATTTAGTTTTTGCTGAGATGTGGATGTTTTATCACAAGAAATGATAAATTTTATCTACTTTTTGTTGAAATTAATTAAAAAATAAATAACTTTTAATTATTTAATTTCTTTTAGATGTATGGTAAGGGGGAAATTTTTAAGAAAACATTGTAAGTTTTGATAAAAAAAAATGAATAAGAAGGTATTTCGATATGAATTGTTAGTTGAGATTAATAAGAAATAAGTATGCCTCCCCATGGGGTACTTATTCTTGATTACTCATTCTTAATTGCATTATGACAGTTTGCACATTAGATTTCATCTGGATTTGTAAACTAAAAAATACATACATAATTTGAAATTATAAAACATAATTGAAAATTATTTCTGAAATGAACAAACCGTGTAAAATTTGAATGTCCAACAGGCATAAAATTATGTTGACTAAAAGATGTTTTTTTAATAAATTTTATATAGGAAATCTTTCCAATTTAAAAGTATTTTATATGAATTTAACTCATTTTATTCTGAATTTAATGTTAAAAAATTCTTTTGGTTGCATAATTTATATATTCTGTTAGTGTGCTGTTTTTCATACCACTAAAATATCATATCTTAACCAGTATTGTATTTCTTAAATTCAAATCACAAACAAAAAGTTGAGTTGCTTAGATAAGGAAGCTTTATTTTATTTAATCATTTGAAAATAAAAAAAAGTTACTGAACATACATATTGAATATACTTTTTTCACTAGATTTTTACCATTTGTAATTAAAAAAGAAAAACTATTGCAATGAGATAAACAAAATTTTACTTCTAACATTTTTTGGGGACTTTTTAAGTCATATTTTAAAATGGTTAAGCATATATTGTAATGTGGAAATTTTCAATAAGATTGGTAAGTAATAAGAAATAGCAATATTTACAACTTTATTTCAAGTAAAAATTATATAGTTTTATTTATTTATTTTTTTTTTTTCAATTTTCTAGTACTAATTTTCTAATTTACTAGTAGGAATTACTTTCATCTTTATGTTAGCAAATATATATGTTTGCATATTTAATTAAAATCCTGTATTAATTTTTAGAATTTTTTTTCCTTTGACAAAATGTCACTTTTTCTTACTTTTTATGATAGATTTTAAATTGACCAGTTTTAATTGCATTTTTTGCATTTAATTTTTGAGTTTTATCATGAGCTTTCAAAATATTTTTTATGTGAATTTATTTGTAAATATTTAATTTTTTGTAAACATGTGTGCAAAAATGTACACTATTTTTACATCATGTATCTTGTATCTCTTATGCATATGTAATTGTTACAGGACAACAGTTCTGAAATAAAAATTTCTTGTAAAATTCACATGTGTTTTTTTTTCTATTGCATTCATTACATTTTAATAACTTTATATGTGTGAAATTTTGAAGATAAAATTTTCTTATTATTTTCACTGCACAAGAACAGTTTTATTTTACACCATTAATTTTTTGTGTGAAGGACTTTATTTTCTCTTTGTGAATGCAGACATGAATTTTTTTTAATTCAAAAGATAAGCCTTGCAAGAGATAAATCATACTTTTTTAATATGTATTTAGCTAAATATATGTATTTTCAATGAAAATGTAAAATTTTGTTTTTGAACCAATTTTAGAAAATGCAATTTGTTTTTATCATTTCACTTGTTAACAACACCAGAACTGTGTCAGATTTTTTAAAATACAAGTACACAGAACATTTGAACAGTATGGTTACTTAAAACTTTGCAATATCGAATTTTCTTCGTCAAATATTTTACATAGTTTTTAATATAAATATGATTGGTCAAGTGATTGTATTTCATACCATAAGATATTCACCTGGAAGATTAAATTTCAAAAGCTAATTAACTGAACTTTTTTGTAAATCTTAAAAAAATGTGTATTTAACTTGGAGTTATTTATGACATGAACATATTACTTAAACTACTGCAGCTACTGTTTTAGCTTATATTTTCATATTAAGGAAGTAATTGAAATGTGGACTGTTGAATTAATTTTTTGTGCTTTGAAGAATCTAGTAAAATAGTTTGGGTGGGTGGATTTGTTTCGTTTCCTGTATTGTAACATAAAACCCTGAACTAAACATTATATCAAAGACAAGTTTTCAAAGTACTTTGAAATTTAAGCATTTTCATATCTGTAATTTTTTAATGGCTTTTAGCAAGTTTTAGTTTCAGTATTTGGTTTTTAATTTTGAATAATTCTTTAAATTTATGTATGTAGGTAAAGCAATTTATTATGGAATATATGAAAATAAACCTTAATTTTCTGTTTTAAAATAGATGTCAAGTTTTAGCTAATGAATAGTACTTTTGACTATTTTGGGATTGAGTGTTTGGAACATATCCAAATAGGTTTTTTTTTTTTCTATACAAGCATTCATAAATAGTGTTATATTAATTTTTAGAGAAAAATAACATTCCTAGGTAACAGAGGTGGAATATAGAAGTGGGACTAATGAATTATTTTATTTGATGATTGGTGCATAACAAATGGATTAAAAAACACTTTATTTTCTGCAAAAGGGTTTGTAAAAGAATTTTAAATAATACTGCAATTATTAAACTGAAAATTATAAACATAAATAAAATTAATGTTTTGTTAATGCTTATTATTTATAAGTAAAACAATATAAATTATGGAATTCTTAAGCCAAAAATAAAAATGTACTAGTAAAGCATAAAAATATTATGATTCAAGGGTTCTTTCATAGAATAAAGAAAGAAACTTGTACCCTCTCTGCCAAATGTATGGCATTTTCCTATATATTTCATTTTTTTTTTTAAATATTCTTTTAGAAACATTTCTCTTGTGTGTTAAAAAAAAAAGAGATTGAAATATATTGAGTAAATGAACAAAAATAGGTTTTTTAATGTATCAAAAGTTTTTATTTAGTCATAACATATTTAATTTCGAAACAATTATATTTATGGTAAAAGCATTTGGCCAAAACAGTATTAAATATTCGTGTTATTATGAATGAAAATCTTAAAAATTAATATATATATATATATATGAACAAAAAAATAGATGATTCTTTAAGTTAATATAGTTTTAATTATTATTTAGATTCAGTTTTATAAAAAAGTGATTTAAATTATTTGAGTTGCTTATTGCAATATCTAGTAGAAGAAATACTATTTTAACATGTAGCAAAATGTGATTAATTCAAATAATTTATTAAAATAAACTAGTGTATGAAAAATGTGTTAATAAGAAACGTGAGATCCGGTAAAAAATGTTCCTATGTGACTGTTGCATTTTTTTAATAAAATTTATAGACATTCTTGGGATTTGTTTCAATTTTGTTCATTATTGAAAAGTAATAAAATTGTTCTTTTAGTTACATTTTCATGTGAAGAAAATGTAGATATATTAAACAAAGAAAATGCAGAAACTAAAATTTTAACTATATTTAATGGAATTATTCTGTGTTTGGTATAATTTTATTTGTTTAGAATGTGTGTTGCATATGTTAACATAGAATGTTATTATCAAATTAATTTGTGTCAAAAAAGAATAAAACATTTCATATTATATCTTATATTTACTTTCATGTGTACTTTTGTAATTAAATTTTAATATTAAATGTGATCTTTTTATATTTGGTGCATTTACCATGTTATTAAACTTTCAACATGTATTTGAAATTTAAATAGTGTTAAATTTTTTATGTAAAATTAAAATGTTACTATTCATAGCTGTTGTTGTAACATTTCATTCTTTGAAACATATTTGTGAATTTCTTTTTATTGATGAATTTTTATATTTAAATGTTTGACACTTGGTGTTATGCAATAAGCATTTAAAAATCTAATACAATTTATAATGAAGTGTTATGCATAATTTAGATTTTGCAGTTATTGAACATAAATATGTATGTTTATCAAAATTTTCTTAAATATTATTACTTGCCAACAAAACCCATATGGGAATGATAACCTAATAAGCAGCTGTTTTAAATGAGTCATAATTAATGACTGATTTTAATAATTTTGATTTATTTAAAGATTTTTTAATGCAATCTGAATTCTTTAGAGACATCAGTATACATGGATCTGTGTATCAGTATACATCAGTATTTTCTTTACCTGTGGAGAAGCTGCTTCTTTTATTAGCATGAAATGAATTTGAAAATTTGGTTATTTTTTATTATGATATAAGAAATAAAGAAATCACATCTCACTATAGAATTAGAACTTCATTCAATTCTGGAAAATATCACTTTAATTGATTGTCAAAGCATTGAATTGTGGTTGAAATTTTCAGCATGAAAAAAGAAATTAGTTAATGCTTTATTCCTTAATATATTAAGTTCTCTTATGTGTGTGTTTGATTAGCATTCTGCTCATGAGTGTTATTGATTTCTACTACATGTGTTTTGTGGTAGTTTCTAATCCATCTAGATTTTTCTTTCATATCAATTTAACTTATTTTTGCCTATATTACCTGTTTTCGCTCAATTACATAGTAAATTGTATTTACAAAGCAATTTGGTATGGTATTTCACATGTTATGAAATGTCTTACTGAGCAATAGTATTTCTGAAGAATTTCATTTATCAATTTTTGAGGGTAATGATTATCAAAATAATACACAATCTTTTTTTTCTTCCATAATTTAACCTGTTAAAATGAAATTTTATGATTTTATTTTATCTGTGTGTGTGGATTTTTATTGTTCATTTTGACAAGTGAAACTTTTTGAAAATCTGATCTAATTATAGTGATATTTTTATATATTTAAAAAAAATTATAGTGATATTTTTATAATAAGAATATAATTTATCTTATTTCTCTATTTTGAGAAGCAATGTAAAGCAATAAATTTTGAGGTAAAATTGAAAATTCTCTATTGTAATATCTTGTCGCATTATATTCAACCAATTTCCTACCTCTCAAGTAAGAAGATAGTACAATTTTTCTTTTGTTATTGAAAATTTGAAGTAGAAGTTTGAAGGGTAATTAAATCAGAGTTGTTCTTGTTGGTAAGTTTTTTTTTTTTTCACTTAAGAAAATGTGTTATGGTTAATTATTTGTTTTTACTCTAGTATTGAAAAAAGCTGTATGTTTTATTTTTTAAATGTAAAGTTGAATTAATTGATAAACTATTTATTGATGTTCACCTCTAACTTAGCCAACCACTACCTGATTTTTCAGATGTTAATCTTATTCATTTTAAAAATAGAAATGAAGTATCAAATTTAAAATCTATTTAAATGATAAATTGAATTCTTAAAATTTCAATTTTTGTATTTCTCAATTGTGCTGATGATTTTGAGCATAATATAAATTATAATATCATAATAGTTTATTTTAAAAATATTTAAAGAGTACATAACTCTTGTAAAAAAATAATGCAATACATGTTTCCAGTATTTATATATAATTCTTAAAATAAAATGAATCAAAATGGTGTTTCTCTGTATGTAGCTCAAAATAATTAAATCTTTCTTCTTCACCAGGAAAAAATTGAATTTTAAAACTAATCTTATCTATTATCTTCTTTATTGTTAATTATATAAAATGTTTTCATTTCATGAAATGAATTTTAGTGAGTTTTTCATATATTTGAAAAAGGGCATGAAATCTCGTTGAGTTTTTTTCCTGTGGGGGAACATTTCTTATATGTAATAATTTAAAATACTGATTCGTCTCTTGCAAATTTATTTCAAATTAAAAGTTTTTATCACTATTTGAAACTTTTTATGGAACTTTTATGAAAAATCTAATACATATTCACTTTCTCCTTCCCTCTCCAAAATGTTTGTAAATATAATTTAGTTTTGCGTATTATGCATGTGCTTTATATTTTAAAAAGAATGAACAAGATTAGGATTGCAATTTATAGCTTGTGCTTTTGTAACTGATTTGATTTATTTGTTAGATGTTTCATTTGAATCAAAACCAGTTTGTATTGATTTTTTGTAATATCTTTAAAATGAACTCTGTTTATATGTGTACCTTTTATGATTAATGATTCTAATCAACCTTCATGTCTTAGTTTCTGCATTTTGGATTAAAGCCAGTACATAAAATTAACAAATTTCTAATAATTGCTTACTATTTTCAATGTGTGTTTATAATTTTTTTTTATTGATAATCACTAAATTGATCTTTATTATAACTTAAATTATCTTTCAATTTTGTATTAAGCAATCTTTCAAGTATTTTTTATGGAGATTTTCTTAAATATCAGTATATTTGTAAACTTTTAAGAACATGTCATACTTTTATTAATCAATGTTTTAGAAATTAGTGATTCATTTTAGTATTTAGTTGGAACTGGTAAATTTTTCATTTGTGTGTGGAACAGGAAGAAGAGTTTATGTGTGATATTAGAATGTATTCTTATTTGTTTATATAGTAAGCAATGTACAATGCAATCAAAATTACACATAAATGTCCTTAAAATATTAATGTACATTGTAATTAAATCAAACTGAGATACTAATAAGAAGCTAGAAACTGACTTGTTAAAAAAAAACCAGTTTATTCAAAACCTAAATGTTAAACATTTTGTTACTAATGAAAGTAGGTTATCTTTCTCCTGATTATTTTTCGAAATTTTTTTTGCTTCACACTTGTAGGAATCAATTTCTCTTCCATACAGTCTCTCTGAAAGGAATTTTTTTTTCTTCAAAAATGTTATATAAGTTTGTAGTATTGCCTATGTATGTATAAAAAATTAATCAAAATGAAATATTTGATAAGAAAAACAAAAGGAAATTTTAAATTTAATGCTTGTATTATCTTATGGTCAAGAGAAATAGCTTTATTAGGTATTTTTGCCACTATGTGTTAAATTTCATTTCATTAACTTTTCTTTCCTGAAAATAAGTTGAGAAACAATATTATAAATCTTATGTTTTTTAAAAAAACCTGTAATACAGTATTCAACAACAATATGGCATCAATTTTCCGAAAATGCTTATTTTTTTAAAATTTACTCTAAAATGATGAAAATATGTTACATTAGCTAATCAGAATTTCAAGGTATTACAATTAATAATGAGAAACTTAAACATTATTGAGCAAATGAAAACCAAATGTTTTGTATTATTTTCTTAAGAAAATATTTTATCTTATAAATTTAATGTGTAATGGGAATAGTTATCCTTTTAAGAAATTCCTTGATACTTTAATTAGCAGTAACCCATTATGAATGCAAGTTTATCTAATGGCTTTGGTGTGCTGAATTTTCATATTCTAAATATGTCCCAGATCTTCCTCCAAGATGCCTGGCTTCTCTATTGATTATTTATTTAATTTGTATCTTGACTGTGTTTAGAATATGATGCATAGTATTATTAACTTTCTGCAATTTTTGACTTCTTGATTCACACTGCATCAAGGGATTTAAGATGTGCCTTTAATAAAGTTAAATTTTCTTTTAATAAATTTGTTTATTTTTACTAAATTTGGAATATATAAGCGTAATCCTATTTATCACATGTTTTTGACTAACTCATAACGACTCTTTTTAGTGTGTAAATTTTCTTTGATTGAATGAAATCTTTTACTGTGGAAAAATGACATATATACAACAATATTAATAATGCTTTCTTCATGCATTATATAAAATAAGTAGTTAAATTTGTTTAATAATTGTCACATAAGCCATGCTGCTAGAATTTATTATTTCCAGTCTTGTTCACAGTTAATGAAATGAAAAACGGTGCATGCTTTTGTATTAAATTATACATTTCATTTTTCCATGATATTTTTATCTATGATTCCATATATTGTTTTATAAAAGTTGTTTAAAATTGTTTTTAAATAGTTATCCTAATTTAATCATTTGTATGCTGATTAATTTATAATTCGGTCTGTTGGGTCGTCAATTTATTGAAATTCTTAGGCTTTTTTTTTTTTTTTTTTTGAATTTGGTAAAAGATTAATGTATTTCAATATGCTGACCAGAACAAATTAAAATTCTTCTGAATAAATAGAACTCAAGGAATTAAATCCTCCTATTAAATATATGTTTTGTTCTTTGCTCTCCATTATAAATAATAATATTGAAAGGTGATTTATTCATGAAATATTATCGCATTTCATACTTATTTTGGTAAAAAGAAAAAGCTAATGAAATTTTAGGCTATTAAATATTAGACTATCATTACATTTTTAGAATACTAACATTTGTTATAGAAAAGAAAATTCAGAACTAGCAATGGAATAAATCATTAAAAGACTTGATGATTAGTTTTTCCTTTTTTAAATAAAGTGGTCTACTTTATTCTATATTGTAAAATAAAAATTTTCACTGTAATTGAGCATACAGTGTGAGCGGTGTGACTTTTTAGTGTTAGGAAATGGATAGTGGTTTGAAATAAATTTGACTCCATTGTTTTACAATGTACTAATTCTCAATAAATGCAGTTATTGCTTCTTTCATTTTCATATTGTTAAAATTTTTAATATTAATATGCTGAATTGATTTTATATATTTAAGTAAAGCCTTTTGTTTTCAAATATGTATTTTGTACTTTTAACACTTTGATGATCACGAACAAGCCGAGCTCGTATTTGAACTGTCCATCATAATACACACAGGTGAGTTTAGTTTGCAAGAAAGATTCTAATTAAAATGATTGCAACTAAGCGCTATTGACATAGAGAAAAATTTTCTCCAATGCTTGCTGACGTGTTGGAACTTATTCACCAATATTATCATGTGTTCTTTGATTTACAAACCATACTTACTCTTAAAATTTAGTTAGTTTGATGGCATACAGATGGCAGTATTAGTATCATGATATTTTTTACTGAATGTGGGAAAATGCTGCTGATCTAGCTATTGATTTAGTAATTTTTCTGGTGTAATTTAGCAGGAGTTTGTTACTGAAATGGCTCAAAAGCTAAATAATTCTGAAGATTTAATGTTACAAGATGAATATGAACAATTCTATGTTTTAAGGAGTATCACTCACAAAAAGATTTATAAGTAAATATAATGAAATGTTTCTTCAAGTTTAAAATTGTGCATGTTTATTTAAGTATTTTAATATTTTACAAACTGATCATTATTTACAGAAGTGTTTAAAAATGCAAATATTAATTGTTGTATGTATTACATTATGTGCCATTAATAACTTTTTAAAGATTACCTTTTAAATGCAAGCAATCTGAGACGCTGCTAAAAACGGACATTTTTAGAAGCAAAAGAATTGGGATGAGCTCTTCCTTTCTGTGATTGATTGATCATGATACTGTGCATAATTAGAGAGTGAAGACTGTTTTTTTCTTATATCTGTCAAAAGGTTAATATTTGAATTTAGATCAAATTTTGTGTTCGAATTGAAACTTAGGTTTTTTATAAACATAATGGAAGATATTATATGTATATGATTTCATTAAGATGAACATTCTTCACATCGTGTTTTCATTTTGATGGCATGATTTATAAAAAAGGAAATTCAATAAAAATTATATGTAAAAAATAAATATTTGTAAAGTTATTAACAGCACAAATTTGACTTGTCTTATTCATTGGTGAGCTCTGTATTTTGAAATTGAATTCATTTGTCTAAATTATTATTATTCATATGTGGGTCATGTAAATATGTATTTGTTAAGAGACTAAATATATTTGAATTAAGTTCTGTATTTTTAAATTCAAGTTGTGGTAAGGAATTTGCATGATTCAGTTTTTGAAGAAGTTATAAGTGAAAAATTATTGAAAAAGCCATTTTCTCTTTAAAAAAAAAAGTAGGTGAAATTCATTGTGAAATATTTGAATTTGATGGAAATAACTGCATTTTGAACTCTGCACATCTACCTTATGTTTGTATGAGGAAATATCCATCACTTTCTCTGGTATGTGGTGGTGAACTTTGGGTCCTGGTTGAAGCCCATCCTTTCTTGGAAGAGTAATTGTAACCTCTCAGCAAAACTCCAAATGATATTTGGCTTGGTATTTTTTTCATGAGTTGCAGATTGTTAAAATCCAACCAGAATAGCAGCCATATTTTATGTTATAACAAATTCCACCATTTCTTGTTGTGATGTTTTCAATGATAACTGCCTAACATTCTATTTAACTGGTAAACTCTACTCATTCCAATATTATATTTTTGAATTAAATTTGAATGTTGTACATGCATTTTTTTATGTTTATGTGAATATCTTTTAGTCTATTATATTAGGAGATGAGGGCAACAATTTGAAGAAATGGTCACTACAAAATCGTCATTCCAGTGGCATAAAAATACCAATCCATCACTTTGTTAATCAAATTACCTCCTTTTTTTTTCACTACTCCTTCCAGAGCATCAATGGACATTTTAAAAATTTTATGTACTTTTTTAGTTCCGATAGCTTTTATATTTCTACTTGCAAGATTCTTCATCAAATCATAAGTAGTAAAAAAATTAATAAAAAATATTTCTTACTTGAGGAGAGTTTGCAAGAGCTATCCAAAGATTATCTGTAATCTTAGTATGAAGAGGGTCTGTTTCATTTGACTGCTTTCTTGCATAAACTTTCATTTTATATGGATAACCATTATTAGCACGAACAATTCAGGCAATTTGGTTTCCCCCAGAATAATCATTTTAAAGGAATGATGGCTGTTTGTCAATAAATATATTTAATCAAATTATATCTTTAACTCTATGTAGGTGAAATGTCAATGTAATATATATATCCTGTGTGCATAAGTATTTAGAAACAAATAAAAAAAATTATTTTGTTATTTATTCATTTACTATCAGTGTTTGGGTAATTTATAATTATGGTTGGCAAGTAATAATAATTAAGTAAATTTTTGTTTGCTAGGTTTTACTTTTGTTGATTTTATTTGTTTGTGATTGTTTGATTTTTATTGATTGTATTTAAATATTAACTAAGAAATTATAAAATACGAAATTAGTTTTAGCATTTATGTATAAGAATTTTTCAAGTAGTTGGATGTTTGTGTGCAAGTTGTATTTCATTTTTTCAGGTTATTAAATTTTTCAAATGTAGGTATGCCCCTTCTCTATTCCCAGGTTTTTTTTTTCTTTTTATAATCCTTTTCTAATCTAATATATATATATATATATATAAACTTATTGAAAAGAATGTTTTGTCCTGTATGACAATTATGAAGAAACAAATGGTTTTATGAAGTTTTAATTTTTTTAAATATTTTTTTCCCCTTATAATTGTATTCTCATTTGCTTTTTTTAGATGAACACTAATTTTTTTTTTTGTGTATTATGTTTCTTTAATTTAGATAAGTCACTGGAATTATTTTTTATTTAAATAAAATTTTATTTTGTACTTTCATTATATAGTTTTATAATAATAGATTTCTGTATAAATACATTTTCATATTCGATGAATACCTGTTATGTTTTATTGCAGTTTTTGTGTTATATTTTAAAGTATAAAAATATCTAACAATACTTGGTTCAAGCTCCAAGATCTGGTCTTGTAATTTTCAAAAGTGATTTTAAATGTTAAATGTCATATTACTTTGGTTAGGTTGATGAACCAACTAGGAGTGCTCTTTATAAATTACGGCAAACATGGAATGAAATATTGTCCAAGAATGTATTGTATGACGTAGATTGCCATGTGAAAGGAATAGATCCAGCTTGGCCTATTACTGCAGAACCAACTGTTAATATGAGTGCAACTCCAGCTAAAATTCCTATTCATGTTAATCCTAAATTTATTGGTGGAAATGCTACTCAGGTATGACTCATTGGATTTATAAGCAGTTGACAGTGAAATTTTCATTATTTGAGTTTTAAATGCTTGCACTTTCTTTTCTCTTGATATTCCACTACCTTCTGATGTGAATTTGTTGAATCCACAGAGATTTAACTGTATAGTTTCTTTTATTATTGCAATATTTGATTGCATTACTTTTTCTTTCCTTTTGTTCATTTGTTTGCTTTTATTACTGCTATGCAATTTTTAAGAGAAAAAAATAATTGCTTTTATAGAAGCTGTTTTGAAAAAATAGCTTAAAGAATTTTGAAGTACAATGGGGATCAGTTCATGTGACAGTTCCAACTATGCATCAGATTTGACAATGGCATCTTATTTGTTTTGCTCCTTCCACTATATAAGCAACTGTTTTCTGTAAACCAAATTATAACTATAGAAGTTGTGAAAGTGCTCTAATTACAAATTTTTGTGAATAACTGTTGTAAAGTATTTTAGCTAGCTTATATATTTTTTTATAACAGCATAACTATTGTGTAAATTGCGATAAAAATATTTAACATCAGAAGTTATAATTTTGTCAGAATTTGGATTTTGTGCACCACTTTATTTTATATTTATATACAAATAAAGGAGGAGTGGGGAGAATCGTAAGAAATGCATTTGATCTAGAAATATATATTATATAAAAAGTAAGCAAAAAAAAAATTGAGAATTTTGAAGCTGTTGCATCATTATCTAAATGTATGTTTGAAAATATATCTGAAACTCACATTTATATATCAGCTGTTTAGAATTATTACTACTTTTATTATAAATATTTTTTCTTTTGCTTTTAACTTTTGAATCAGTTTATGTTCTTAAGATACATTATAATTTTCGTAGGAAAAAAAATGTTATATTCAGGAATACTAATTTGAAATTATTTAATTACAAACATTTCCTTTTCATTCTTTCTTTCAGACTTAGAATTATTGCTATATTATCATAAATATCATTGATTTTACTTTTAAAGCAATAAAATCCACTTCTCATGAAAGTTTGTGTGACAAGAAGAAAAAAAAAACATTATTCAAAAATACAATTTAATGAAAGAATAAATTAATAACAGTTTGATAAATAACAATGTATTTTTATTTAAAAAGGAAACAATTGACATGCTAGTTATTCTTTTGATTATGTATATACACCCTAACAAAGAATTCCAAAATTAACCATACCAATTCTAAATTTAACTGTAATGAATCGTCAAATTCATAGCCTGTGAATTGGGCTCATTTACATTAGTAATTTTGTGTCTTTTGCACAGGGTTGGGATCTTTCATTTAGATTCTGATGTTTTGAATTTTGTAATTGTTTTTTACAATTACAAAACAATCACAATTGACTAAAATTGTGTAAATGGATAGCTATTTTTTTTTTTTTTAAAATATTTCAAATTTAATTGTTATTTACAATTTTTTTATTGTATAATTCCTACTTAATTTTCATTTGAACTTCATTTATGTTTTGTAATGCCTGGTAAATATTATAATTAAAATTAAAATAGTAATATAGCTTAACATTTATAAAAATTTATAACATTTATGAGACATTGTTGATTTTTTTAAAAACCTTTTTCACCCCCCCCCCTCCCTTGTGGAATGTGTAGCTTCACATATATTTAGCTGTGCACATTAAAATAGGAATGCCTGATATCAAAGGGCTCTTAAATTTTGACATGTAAACATTCAAAAATCCTTAGTCAAATGCAGAAGTTCTGTGAACTCTGAATCAGAATGGATGTGTAACAAATTTTATTTATTTACCATCTAGGCTTCAAATCCTCCAAGAAATCAAGGAAAACCTCCAGTTAAGAAAAATGAAGTAAGATAGTACACAATGTTTGCTATTTATTAAAAATTCTTTTTAATAGAAATTTTTACTCTGTTACTGTATCTCTGTACATTTATTTGAATTTTTTGAAATGTAGCACTTTTATTAACATTTTAACAAATTGAGGTATCCTAATTTTCTTTTTTTCCCCTCCAATTTTTTTATATCAAGTTATTTTTTAAACATTTTAAAGCCACTTTAAAGAATTTCAAATATTACATTGAATAATTTAAGATGTATTTTAATGTGGGAAAAAAGGGGGGAAACAATATGCTGCCAGGAATGTGCAATAATTCTACTCTTTCTTAGAGTTGTAAATTTTCATTGAATTGATGTTCATTACGTTGTGTTTATTGGAATTGCACCTCCCCCCAAAAAAAGTAGAGTAACATATAAGTGTACTCTTTCTGTTAGTACAGCATTTATAAAAACATTGGAGACAATGTAACAATGGTAAGTGATAAAGCTCATGTAAGACATTGTTTTTTATACAAGTTTGACAAAAGGTAGCATTACAGTTGAGTATGTGTAGTTCATAGGTAGTAATTGCAATTATGTACAATCTTAGGTTATGTACTTCTTGTGTTCGTTACAATTCATCATAGCAAATAATAAGCAGAACTCTTGCTCGAACCTTATACAATAATCCACACATATGTTCCATAATTCGTCAGATATATTTAAGAAATGTATAAGACTTGTTGATTGAAATAAAATAATCAAATGTTAAACTGATTACAAATTGAAACAGAAACACGTGAAGTTGAATTCATTTAGGTAGAAAAATCTATAAAATGTTTAAAGAACTTTTATTTTCTTGAATAAATTGTTTCTCTTTTTATATATGTATAGAATACTTCTTTTTTTTTTTTTAATTGGAGGCATGGATGGAAATAATAATCTCTAAAAGCTAGTAAATATGTAAGGGATAGGTAACGACTTTTTAAAATCACTTTTAAATTATTCACTATCAAAGAAGGCTATATTCAAAAATCTTCAGTTTTAATTAGTTTTTGAAATCTTGCTAATTATTGAAGAAAATATCTCCTCTAATTATTTGTGATAATCATGAGTTTAAAAAGGCCTTAATTAGATTTTGCATATGGTTTCTACAGTTTTAGAATAAGATACTTATAATTCAATTTAAGTATTAATTATAACAAGCAATTAGGTATTGTTGCTGATTTAAAAATAACAAATATTGTAATTTGAATTTTTTTTCATTTTATGAAATATGAATTAAAAGCTCATAAGTTATAGAAGTTCCTTATATCAACGGTTTTTAATGTCACGAAAATATTTATAAAAATATCTAATATTTTATCAAGCTGTGCCTATTTTATTTAAAAAAAATTGGGACAATTATTATTTTTTAAATAATTATTATTTTTCTAAAAAACATATCGAGCCTTTATTGTCTGAGGGGATTTGTAAAAGTTTTAATTATGACTAAGAAATAGAGATATCTGGATAAAATAAATTTGCTAAATCCAAGAATCATGGTGCTCTTACTGGATTGCTGTAGCTGGTATTGATATACCCCACATAAAGCATGTGAGGGCACTACTCTTAAAAAAAAAGCACATTTTTGGCCAAAATTATACCAATCTCACAAAGAATGGCATTAAATGGGGTTCTTCAAAGATGCACCTGACATGGAATGCAAATGCTCAAAAAAACAATGGCATTTCAATGTTGAGTTATTGTTGTGGTTAACAATGCAGTTTGTGAATTCAACATTGGATTTAAAAAAATCATTGGAAAATTTGCAAATGGGAAAAAATACATTTTTTAAAAATAAACAATCTAAAATACTACCTGTTTGACAGGATTACCATAAAAAGAAAGAGAGAGAGGATATGCAGTTCAAAAAAAAAGTGTCAAAAGGCTACACTGTTTAAAATAGAAAGGAATACATATAATCCTGGTATTTTTTATTAATATATTTTTAAAATTAAAATGAATATTTTAAATTTACATCTTAAGTTTTATGTCCTGTGACAAATTGCTAATTGATTTGATTCACACTTATTGTAATCTTTCATTTCAATTTTATTCATTTATTTTCTAATCTATGATAATTTAGGATGGATTTTGCTTTTAAAATACTTAATATAACCTGTATTATAACATAAATTAGAATTAATATTATATTTTGTTCTTTCATTAATTGTATTGACCTTTACAACTTTTTCTTAGTTTTTTTTTTATTTTTCATGATAGTTATATATTTAAAACTCTGGTTTTAAATACATTGTAAAAAAAAAGTCTGATTTTATATGCTTAATAATTCTATGCGTGAAACAACATAGCTTTTTTTTTTTGGCTGTTTTTCAGTGTTGGGGGAAGAGTAATGTAATAATATAAATAACACCTAGTACAACTAAATCAATACTGAATTATGAGAAACAATTCTGAGATTGTGAGAAAAAATGTGTAAAAAATATTAAAAACATTTCAGTAGAAATTTTAAAATATTGAAGTATTTTGAAAAATTAAATTTTAAAATAATTATTTGTTTAATAATGTACTTTTTCTTTTGAATTGTGTATTTTATGTGTGTACAAATATGTTTATGTAAACTTATAATAAATATCGAAACAAAATTTGCTCACAGGGTATGTGTTCCTATGATAGCTTTAATGTACAACATTATATACCAAGGAGCAATAAATTTACATAATACATTTTATCCAGATATCTCGGATGTTTTCTTAATAATGATTAAAATTATATGATATTTCCTCGTATGTATGCATTTGCTGTTAAATATTAGGAAAATAATGTGTATTCTTTTTTGTGTAGAAGTTGTATTTATTTTTTAAAATTTTGGATTTCTTTTCAGACTGCAGTGAAGGATAATAAAGAATATTTAGAAATAAGGAAAAAACAACAGCAAATGCTTAAATTGATTGAAGAAAAGAAAACATACTTAAAAGCTTTGGAACAAAAGAAGTTAGAAATGGCTGCTCAACAAAAGAAAAAAGCAGCAGCAGCTGGTACACTCATTGAATCTCTGCAGAATGTTGAGGTTTGTTTCTTTTTTAGATGTAATAATGGATTAAAGTTTCATATAATAAGTTATTTAAAATTTGCAATATTTTAAAATTTGACTTTCTTTTTTAGAAATTTTAAATATTTGTTAATTTTAGGATTAGTAGATAGATTTGTGAAAAATATATCTTCATGTTTGGAAACATTTTTACCATTTTCATTCTTTATTGCACATATCTTTTACTGCAATCTAAGTAAAATTTTAGGAAACTGAAATATTTTCTTAAAATGTGTTTTAGTTTGCTGATTTTAATTGAAATTTCAATTTTTGTTAATTTAAACTCATTTTAGTTGGGTTGTAGAATTGTGGTACAATTGAATTCTTTACTTTATTCATTATGATTATGATCACAAGAACTATCTTCATAACATTTATTTTATGATATTAACAACAATAATAATAATAATTGAGCCCAAATATTAATTTTAGGTGAATCTGTATTTGAGATAAAAGTGAGCAAATTTAAATTTAAATTTTCTCATATGTATTGAAAGCTTATTTAATGTAATTTTTGTTCCTAATTATATGAATATATATGTATCCAGTTCTAATTCCTTTTCAGTAAATTTTGAAATTTTATTTTGCATAATAAAATGTTTTATTTTTTTTTCAGAAAAAAGCTTTAAATCATCGTGACCCTCGCTTAAAAAAGAATGCATTAATTGTACAACCCTCCAGTGAAAGTGCAAAAAATCCTCATCCACTACAATCAGTTGTCATAGTGCCAAAAGTTCCTGCAGATTTTAATGAAAATCAGGTTGAAAATGAAGTTTCCAAATCTGTGCAAAAAATTATAAAAACTGAACCACAGTGTGGAAGTGTGTCTAATGAAGCTTTGCATTCATCTGATAAAGTTTGTCAAGATTTTAAGAACAGTGTTAAAAATGAATATTCTGACAGATTTTCTAAAGAAAATAATAAAGAAAAACACATTTCAAACAAAAGCAAAAATATTAAATTTCAAAATAAGAAGCACCCTCTAAGTCATGATAAAAATTCTGAAATTCCTGCCAAAATGCTATGCAAAGATGCTGCAAAAATAGGAAAAAGGCCCCTTGCACATGCAAGTGGGCTACATCTTCAAACTGATGGTCCTGCTATTAAGAAAGGAAAATATGGAGTTGCTAAAATAGAGAAGGAACTTGATAGCAAAGAAATGAGTAGGAAAGTTCTTCCAGATAATCAGAGGTATTTATTTTTATTTGTGATAAATATTTTTTATATAAGGGAATTTTTTTCTTGTTTCTCCAAGGAAAATTTTTATCAAAGCAATTTAATACAACATATTAAAATATGTACTAATTTAATATTTGAAAAGATTGCCCCCTTCCCAAATAATTAGTGAAATAAAGAACAATGTATTTAATTATAAGTTATGCAGTAATTTGGAAGTAGCTCGTTTAAAAACTATTTACTGTTTAAAAGTTGAACAACTTACTGGTTTTAAAAAAATACCCTTGTGTGTCCATAAAATCTGATTGGTTTATTAACATTTTGTAAATGTATAGGTACTTTTTCTTAAAAGCTTCTACCACACAATCTGGAACTTGAAAGTAATCTTTAAATAATTATTGAAATTGATAAGGGAAGTCAGAATAAATACTGAAAAGAAATATTTGATGATGGAAGGATTTAAAATATGAAAGATTTTCTAAATCACTGGAGAGATTTCAGAAGTAAAATAATTTTCAAATAAAATATTTACTGCATTGAAAGATTCATAAAATAAAACAAAATGATTTGATTTTTCATGATGATTTGATCTTGATTAATCTTTTCTTATATTCATATTTATGGGGGGGGGGGGTATATTTTTTAAAATGGTGTGGAAGTAGCATTTGTGACTCTTTGAAGGAATGAATGCTTCATTTTAAGCATCATGGTCTTTATTCTTTATTTTATCTTTTGACTAAACATTGTTATTTTAATGATTTTTGCTGTTTTAATAGGCTTTATTAAAATTGCGTCAAATTCGATTCTGATGTTGAAATTTTTGTAAGATTTTTTTAAAATTTGGGGCAGTTTTCAATATTATTATTGTTTATCTGTTAAAAAAGGAAATTTTAATCATGTTTGCAATTTTAAAAAGAATTTTTTTTGTTTAAGGGTAAAAGGAGGTCCCTTTTTTGAAAGAGAAGATAAAGATTATCGTCATCATCTTAGAAATACTAATATTCCTAAACCAAAGTCATGGCCTCAACAAGGTAGAAGATGTCACCCTAGAAGTATGGTTTTTAAATACAATACTTTTTTAGATAATTTTTTTTATTCTTTATGAAAAACAAAATACAGTGGTATATATATATAAGATTGCATAATTTAATAAATAGATTTGTTTGTTAATTTCACTTTAATTACAAGTAATACTCAATACTTTTAATCATATTAAAAGTGCCATAATTCACATTTTTCTTAACCCTTTGATGGTCAGGCAAATCACCAGTTTTCACGCTCTTATTAGGCTCAGTGCTATGATCAAATAGTCACTTAAAATTGCAGCTGTTTCCCCCAGAGTTGCTTTTGAAAATATCACCCTTATTTTGATGTTGATACAGATAGCTTACTTCTCTTTTAAAAGATATTCCTTGAAGAATTATTTTCAACATATTAATGTATTATTTAACACAATAGTAATTGGCCCTTTTAAATAATTCAGTAAAGGATAAATATTAAAAATATTAGTGTATAAAATATATTAAATTAAAATATCTAAATAAGTCCATGCAATTTAAAACTTTATGAAACATTTAATTGTTATGTTTACTTAAAGTTCTTTTTGTGTGTGTGATACAGTTTAAAACATGGAATTATTCATTATATACATAAAAATTCATAAAACTTATTTTTCTTCAGAATAATTTTGCTTTTGAGCCATTTCAATAATAAAAAAAAAAAAAAACTCCCTCCAAACTATGCAAGAAAAATAAATAGATCAACAAAAATTATATTTGTAACATTTTCTCTCATTTAAACTAACTAAATTATGTAGTGGGTATCGTTTGTAATATAAACCAACTCTGGGTAATATACACGGACAGCTCGTCAGCACGCATTGGAGACAAGTTTCACTAGATGAGTAGGGCTTTTTTGGTCGAAAAACTTCAGAGTAGCTGAACTCATCTGCACGCATTGAAGTGTGCTGTTTGAATGTGAATCGGGCTGGATTTTAACCATTAATGGGTTAGTAGTACATAATTTAACCAAGTTTTTAATTTTTGTGAAATATTATGAAGACAATTTATACTCTCTGACTGATCACAACATACTATCAGTAGCAATGATGAAATTCAACTTGTGCGTCTTTGTGTACTAATGCATATACTTATTTATAATTCACATCTTACTGCATGCAAATTAGTATTATCTTCTCTAAATGCCTTTTTGTTTTTGTTTCAAATCATTTTAATGGAATTGTGTAATAATGAATTACATCAGAAATAAAAATTTTAGTCATAAATAAAGAGTACAAAATATCTTATTGTACTGCCTGAGTAAATTTTGTGAAAATATTATCTCAAAAATTATAAGCAAAGTATTTAAATACAAGCCATTAACTGTTTTAAAGACAAATGTATAGATAATAGTTAAAATATATGAATTTTTACTAAAATGGTGTTGATCTAACTTGAGCATGATAGACAGCAACAATTCAACATGACTTATATGTGTATGTGTGTATATATATAGTTAGTTAAGATAATATTTTATACTATTCCTCCTGTAAAATATCTCCCAATTTTTAATGTATAATTCATTCCTTTTCACATGCTTTTTATTTTGTGAAAGATACTTGGAAGTTTATAGCCCTTGAATATTCTTATTTTGTATATATTAAGCTTAAATATTAGTTTTTGACCATTGTAAAATAGCATTTATGCTATCTATATTGAAACTGGTTCAACATTTATAACTTTCAATGCCTTAGGTAAATTGTTTGAAAATCTAATGAGGAAATTGCCAGTACTAAGTTGAACAATGTGTGTGTTGAAAAAAAGGTATTGGTATCTTAATCAGAGGAAGCTCAGTCGATCTAAAATTGATACATTTTTATCCCAGTACTAAGTTGAACAATGTATGTGTTGAAAAAAAGGTATTGGTATCGTAATCAGAGGAAGATCAATCAATCTAAAATTGACACATTTTTATAAATACTGAATAGAATATTCATTGGAACCTTTTTTTTGTGTCATAATTTCATAAGCAATGAAACATGTTTAGTTTCATTCTAAATTGTATGCATATATAATTTGCTTTTTATTTTCTGATGATGCTATTAAATGTTTTTCAAAAGAAAGATGCCATTTAGTATGAAATAAAAAGAAAATGTCAAAATGAAATGTTATTTCATTTGATATTCCATTAAATTACAGTGATGATGATTTATCAACTAATAATTTATGATTTATCAGCAATTGATAACTTAACCTTTGAAGTCTGACTGTTAAATATATATACTCAAATTTCCGTGACTTATGTTTAATATAACTGATGCACAATATGTGATTTTAAGTTGGATCCTTACAAACTCACTTTGGAAGAAAATGTTATGATCCTTTCATCACTCAATACTGAGAAGAAAGAAAATATTTTCTTTTATCAGCTATTGAAACTCATATGAGTTATAGGATATTTTACACATATACCAAAAAAGAATAGCTCCAAGCTGCAGAATTCTAAACATTGCCATTAAGTAATTTGATCTCAATAATTTATAATTAGATACAGTTTATAATTATAAATAAGTTTCCAACAATGTTGCAATGTCATTCAGGAGTTTCATTCTTGTTATATGTTGGAATTGACGAGCCAGTGATGGCCTGCAATGCTTATAATTTTATTTATATCTCATCTTGGAAACTAAGTGACTAAGGGTGGGGATGTTCATAGGAAGTGCAATGTTGGTTTCTGCATTGTGGACTGTTTTTGAGAAGTGGCTCATTAGGAAGTGCAATGTTGGTTTCTGCATTGTGGACTGTTTTGAGAAGTGGCACATGTCCATGAAATTGTGAGTGGCATAGTAATGCATTCAAAATGTTGTGTATACTCCTTATTAAAAATATTTTTTTAACATTTAGTGAAAATATGTAATGTATAAAATCTTAACAACATTTCCATTTCTCTAGTTTGTAGAATAATACAGAGTTAATTCCATTCAATTACATAATTTAGACACTAAGAATATATTTTTTCATTTTTTTTTCACAAATTGCTGAAGTTATCTTCATTCCCAAAAATTCAGGTATATTTTAATATTGAAAATTTAAGTGCCTTTCAGTTGGTTTTTATTTTAATTTTCTATCATCGTTTGAACAAAAGATGTGTGCTTAAAGCTTGTCACTATAAGCATTAGTGGCCATTTAAACTCCACTGAGAAGTGCGAGTTGGTGAACACTCTTCATTAAAAGTTAATTGAGACAAATATAACAGATTATTCTTTTTTTGAATCTATACTTATTTTTTTAAAAAAATTTATGCTGTGTATAGTTACATCTTAATTCTAATGTAATTTTTAATATTGTCCAGAAAATGGTTATAAATTAATTTTATTTGGAAATTTCTTGAACAATTAATTATTTCTCGGTTTAATTCGAATTTTAATTTTTTAAAATTTCATTTTAGGTTCGCAGAACAGGTTTTATTCTAGAGATGGTAAAGCTGATAATATGCATATGAAGTATGTAATGATATTTTAATATTGATTTAGCTTTTAATTTTTAAATATTTCATATCTTTTGTTAATTTGATTTATAAATTAATGAAATGAGGATTTTTAATGTTATTTCAAGTTGTATGATTTACTTTCAGTGAACAAAAAAACGTTTTCATTCGTGATCCTGAAAATCGTATACAAATTGATCATTCAGATAAAATGCAGGTAAGTTAATCATTTTATTTATATTATTAGTGTTATGCTGATGCAGTTCTTTGTTTTTATAATTTATCTCCTTTCCCATTTCATGAAAATTATAGTTTTAGTTTGTTTTGTTTAGGAAATTTTGACCCAATTTAATGGATATATTTACAAAATGACATTTATAGATATATATATTCTGGAAAGTTAAAATATTGCTTATGTTGTCATTGCAAAATGAAATTTTAAAAGTAATGTTTTTAATTATGAATCTGCAATTTTTGCATACAATTTTGACTGTTTCCTGTGTTAAAAAGTCAAATGTTTTAATCTTTTTGATGTGAATAAGCATGAGGTATATTTCTATTTTATAATTTGCCTCCATTATATAGTCCTTTATTTTAAGTTAGAGAGGGAAAAGGAATAATGAAAAATTTAAATACTAGTATTGTGTACTGGTTACACAAATGAATTGATTTTCAGCCTCGTTTAAAGCAAACTTAGTTCATAAGGAATCAAATATTTTTATCAAGGTGGGAGAGAGGGGTAAAAAATAAACAATATTTTTGCTTTTTTTAAAATTTATTTGAACTCATATTTCAAACTTGTTTTTTCTTTGATGGAATAAAAATTCTAATTGATTATACAAAACATAACTCAGTCTAATTGGGAAAGCAGAGAACTTATTTTATTCTATTTTCAGTTTTGAAGAAGTATTTGTGTGTAGCCCAAAACAGAGATGTTATTTGGACTATGATTTTTTTCCCTTCATACTTAAAACTCTTGTAACATTTATACAAGGAGTACTAGTAGTGCCACATGTTGTGATGATTGTACATCACTTTAATAAATCATTGAAAGCAAAAGTAATAATTATTGAATTCAATCCTCACAATTTCTATTTATATATTTTCTGAGGTGAAGATTTAAAAAAAAAATTACTTTGAAGAGCAAAACATTCTATAATGTAGAGTTTATTATATTTTAGTTTCAACAATGTAATGAATAAGTAATATCATTAATTAGAAAGAAAATCAGCACATATTTTTCATCAATATTTGTTTTTCATTTTATGTTATTTATTTTCCTGTACATGTTTTAATAAAATTATATTTGATCTTTGTCAAACTTCAATTAGCTCTTTTCATTTTTCTTTTAGAAAGTTGAAGCAAACCTGGTTACAGTAAAAACAGATATTTCAGAATCAACATTCAATTCTAAACCTGTTTCATCACGTAAGTTTTCGAATAGGAAAAAAATTATGCAAAACATTTTTATGTCATAAATTAGTATAACAGTTGGTCCTTTTTGAATTTTATACATATCTCTTAAGAATGATCTTTTGATAAGATTTAACAAAATAATTTTTAAATTCATTTTTGTTGTGATATTATTGAAAAATATTTTTACAAAATGTGTCTATATTTACTGAGTTATAACCTCTTTTCTGGATTTCTATTTAAAAAAATTATTCTTTGAATAATGTAGGTGATAGATTACCATTGCAACAAACCAAAACATTTATGTTAGATGGCAAAAATCGGAAACTCTATTTTGTCAATGACCGTTGCTTTACCATTATGGATAACAATGAGCCTAGAGAGCTTATTTTCAGTGGAGTGCCTAGGAACGTGTATGTTGAAGGTCTTGTAAGTATATTTGTTATATTTATGAAAATTTCAATTGCTATAAAGTTGAAATCCATATTTTAACCACTTTAATATTTTTAGCCCAAACCATTAATTCTGGGTTTTGATGGACAATCGCTTGAGTTTGAAACTGAAGGTAAACGAAATAGCATTCGCTTTGGTGCACCCTCCCGTGAAGTATATGTTAACAATTACCCTTATGAAGTATTTTTTGGAGGACAACCATTCACTGCTACATTAGAGGATAAAAAAGAGCACAGAATCCGTATTGATGGACCTCCTCCTCAAGTTATTGTTAGTGAACAACCAGCGTATGATTTGTATGAAATGTATAATCAAGATAAAAGGATATCGCCAATATTAGATTCGAAAGGACCCGATATGCTACAAGATGTTGATATGAGGCCCAAATCCAGTCACTTAATGAAGCCTTCCGTTATACCTGAAAGTACAAAAGATATTGATTGGCGCCATGTTGCTTTAGCAGAAAGAGCGAAAATTCCATGGAATATGCAAAATGATGTTCCAAGTCGGAGTTATTCTAGCCAACCTGGGGTATGTTTAGATTTTGTGCATTTTGTTAAATCTGTTGTGTTGATGTTACTGAATTTTGTGGTGTTTTATTTGTATTGTATTATTTTGAAAATGCTCTTTATAAAGTGCTTGCTTTATTAATTTTTTTTTAAATGCGAAAATAGGTGTCTGGGGCTTCTCTTTGGGACCCTGTAATCCATTGGTATGTTCATTTCATACATTTGTTACATTTAAAAAAAAAAAAAAATTGCAGTGAAAATGAGTTTTCTAACTTGTAGAAGAACCTGGATTTCTGTCTTAAGTTTTTTTCATAACATTCAACAATCTTAAAGTAGATAAGAAAAAAGTATTTACTAAAATGAAGCATTTTGTGACATCATTGTTTTAATTTTATTTTGCTGCTATTTAGCAAGAAAATCATGTTTTCAAAATGCCTCAAACCCCTTCGCATATTGATTTTTTTTAAAGTAATGATTTTGTGTCCCATTTTATAGCTCTGAATGGTATATAATTTATATGAATTTTAAAATTAAAATTTTTAAAACAAATTCTAAACATCTTAAATGATTTATTTATTGAATCTGTACTCTAAATGACCCATGGTGTAGTGGATTTGATGCACACTAAATCTGGTGAGGCTTCTAGACCTTCCTTCCCATTGGAATGATTTTGAAGTTTGGAGAAAGTGTGCCAATTCGGGTGTCAGTACTCTTCACTTGACCAAGGTTTAAAATTAAGAGTTGTGTTACCAGATAGTTCTTTTGTAATTCTAAAAGCAGTATTAATAAACAATCATTTAATTAATGTGTTGTATTTTTGTAATATTCTTTTAATTTTATTTTATAAAAATAAATGCCAAATCAAATGGGATTAAGTAATTCAAATTACAACAAAGAGATTAATTTATGAATAGTTATTTTCCCTCTTACTGTAGTTGTATCGATAATTTTGATATAAAAATTGTAGTTTTTTGCTGCTCACTAAGAAATTTTTTTTTAGTAAATCAATCATTAAATTAATTTTCTTTTTATACCTTTTTAGTGAAAACTCTATTTTGGAAAGGAATAGTGATGCTCCTTGGCCACATCCTAGTTATAGAGAAGTGGTGAAAGGACGAGAAAAATCTTCATTTGATCAACCTTTACCACTGAATCATAAAACACCTACTTCCACATGGGAATTACAACCTTCATCTTCTTTACCTCCTCCTCCTGCTATACCTCCTTCACTCAGTTTACCTCCACCACCGAGTTTACCTTCACTATCAAGTTTACCTGCACCTCCCATGCCTAATATGCATCAGTTGCCTAACATGAATGTACCTCCACCATCATGGAATCCATTACCTCCTCCACCAATGTTCACTGGTTCAGTTCCTGATACTCTAAAACCGACAACTTTGTCTACTACAATTGCGACAAGTAAGTATTTTTTTAAAAAAATTTTACTGTATATTTTAAAAATGATTAAGCTCCTAGACTAATTTTATTACTTATTAGAATTGCTATCATGCATGGGAATTGAAATAGAGCCTCAATCAATAAACATAGTTATTTTCATGAACATTGCATTCATTCAGAAATAATTAACATTATTAATTATAAAGGTGCTCACGTTTGCTATGGGAAAGATATATTAGCTTAAAATGTTCCTGAAATTGAGTGTTTAAATGTAGCATTGTATCTTTACATATATTTAAATCGAAATTACGTAAACATCTTATGAAGATATGAAATGTTAACTCTATTTTATTTAACTTTTTGATTTTAAAGTTCTGTTACAAACCTTTTTCGATAATATTAATTTTGATTTGCTGTTTTATAAAGTGAAATTAACGAATTCATTAAAAATTATATCTATTTGTAACACCCCATTTCACTACTATGGTTCTAAACTATTGATATGCGAGAAGTATCTCTTTTAATGATAATTTTTAAAAAGTCTTTATAAAATACACTAGATAAATTATGTTATGTTAATTACTAAAATAAGCAATATATTTTTAGATATGTGTATATGGAGGGTGTGTGTGAATTGTGGTTTCTGCATTTTTTTTAAACCTCCAGAATTGGAATTCATAAATTTTTTCAGTTTTGAATTATTTGCACATCAATTGTATAACTTATTAAAGTCATTAAATAGCAAGAATTATTGTCATGTCAGGTTTGTGTGTATATATATATATATATATATATATAGGGAGAGAGGTTTGAAGTCTTTTTTTTTTTAACTAACGTTGTTTCACTTTTCTTGTTCAATTAATCAGTATAAAATGCTTGAAGAAGATAATGTGTCATGAAAGGGGAAAAAAACTATTTTCATATTTAAATTAATGTATGTTGCATAACTTAACTTTGGGAAAAATAGTGTTATAACTTTAGAAATTTTTAAAACTATCAATCTTTTCTAGACAATAGTTTATCAGAAAAAGAATTTAAAAAAAAAAAGAGTTAAAAATTAATTATTCTAGTTAAAATAACATTAACTTCCAGTTAAAATAATATTCAATACATTTTTTTGATATTTATTCTTAAACAGGTACCTTTTCTATTAAGTTTTTGTGCTTATTTGTTTCATTCCATAAAGATATGTGACAAAATTCATTTGGGCAGATTTCTTGAATAAAATTTTAATTATCTAACTTATTTATTATATGCTCATTAAATGTTTTTACAACTTTGTGTAACATATTGCATTTTTATACAATTTGATTTTGGATTGTTAGATTAAAAACATATTTAATACATGTTTTAAATTTCCAAATTTGACTTTTTATAAGATTTTGTATACATTTCATATACATTTTAATGCCTATTATAGATGAAATTTTTTTTAAAAATCTTATATAACAGGTGAAAAAATATTGTGAAAACCACAGAGGAAATAATTTTCCTAATTTTTTTTAAGGGCTAAATTATTTTATGTCTTTGATTTTCTTTGATATCATTACATATCAGAAAAAGGCCAAATTTTCTGTAAAAAAAAAATTAAGAATTTTTAGAAACTTTTAAGAAAAACAGATCTGTTATGGAAATGATAAATATATTGAGCTTTTTCAAAATTCAACACAGAAAGAAAACTTGATGTACCTATGCAAAAAAAAAAAAGTCTTGTGGTTATGTGAAAGTTTTTACGTGGATAGTTCATTTTGTGATAGCTGAAAAAAATAATTTTAAAAATTGGAGAAAAAGTAATTCAGTTGAAGTGTTCATTATTTTTTGCTCTTTAAGATGCTTTTACTGCATTCAAATAGATATATTTAGAACAGTGGTCAAAATTCCATTGGATTAACTTTACGTTCATGAAATCAAAATGGCTGATAGACAGGAGCCTTAAAACTATTATAAATTGTTTGTTACCAATCTGGAATTTTTCAAATTCAGCATAATTTGATCATCAAATTCAAATAAAAGCATATGCATTTTCTGAATGATGTGTTCAATATAATTTTGTATAAGTGTTAATTATGAGGGAAAAAAATTACAATTGATGTAAATTTTGTATTTGGATACATTTCTGTTGTGAAATAATTGCTTGTTTCTCATAATTTTCTATTGCCAGATGTGACTAATATACCACCGGAAGCAATGTCAGAGCCTAGTACATCTATTCCCTCTTTGCCTATAAATGTAGAAACTATTTATGAAAAATTGGTTGCTGCCGGAATTATTGCAAAAAAAACTGAAGAACCCTCGAATGCTACTTCTGAAAATGGTAAAAAAGCAGAAATTCCCCTTGTTGAAACTAAAGACATTACACCAGAAGAAGAAGAAACTCCTGAACCAGAAATCTCTTTAACAGCTAAAAGTTTAAGACAGTAAGTATTTTTCATATATATGAATTTCATATACTGTGAAATATTTCAGTTATCCATGTTCTGTTACACGTATTGAAAAATATTTTAAAAAATCCTTAAATTGGATCTCATTTTCCTCTTTTACCTTATAAGGATTAAGGAATTTGTACAGAATTCAATGTTTATTGTGTCTTTAATCAAAATTTAGCTGGCTAATACTCTGTTTTTATTAAAAGGAATAAAGGGAACAAAAGTATTTGTAAATTTTATCTTATTTTAATGGAAATAAAACTCTTGGACTTAAATTTGTTTCATTCTATTTTCTTTATGCTTTTCTGTGATGAGAATAAATTTATCATAAACTTTTCATTTGAAATTGATGTAATTAATTAATAATTTGCATTAATATATATGTTTTAAATGAAGAGGGTATGATTAATTTGCTTTAATAAAATTCTTTAAATGTGAATTTCAGTTACTTTCAATTAATTAAAAGTAATGAAATTCCTCTCCTTTTAAGACTAGCTCATTTTGTTATTTCAATGTGTAAGTGGATATTACTCAGATCCTGAATCATATCATATTTCAATCTTTTTTCCATTTGGGTGACAGGTGATGACAGAATAGTCTCACTGTAGCTCATGCATGCCGTAAAAGGCGACTAAAATGGGTACCCAGCATTTGGGGGTATAGCCGGGCGCTCTGCCCCTGGGGATTATATCAGGGGACCTCAGGGACTTGCCTTCATTGGGTAAGTAACAGGCATCATGCCCATGAGGCACCCTAGTGATCATTTTCTTTCCCATGGGGTTTACTGCCTTTTTTAAACCCGGCTCCCCCCCCCCCCCCCAGGTTTATCCTAGCGATCCTTCTCTATTTTTGACCCTTCTTGTCAACCAATTTGTCTTTTCTTGAATTTCTCCTCGTCTAGACCACATTTAAATCTTGTTTGGCGCAGCATAGCCATATCTGGCTCTTGCGCCAATAAACTTTACTTTCATGCTTCTCTCTCTCTCTCTCCATTTGGGCATGCCTGATTGCAGGAATTTAAAAAAGTTTTCAGTTTATAAAAATGATTAAAAAAAAAAGGCTGAAATCGTGGTGCAACTCAACGCTATAGAGAAGCTGAACAAAGAAAACTACGACACATGGAAGATGCAAATCGAAGTGATCTGAATAAAAAACGACCATTGGGATAACGGCAACAAAGCTAAGCCTAACGAAAGTGCCACTCCTGATGCCATTGAAAAGCCACGGAAATAGACTGAAATCGATCGGTAAGCTCATGCTGACATAATATTGTCTATCAGCGCAAGTGAACTTTGTCATGTTAGACGTTGTACAACTTCCAATGAAGTGTGGGAAAATTTAAAATCTGTATTCGAATCTAAAGGACCAGCTAAAAAGGCTTCGCTTTTGAAACAACTGTTGTTCTGGAAAATGACTGACACAAAAACAATGTTGGATCATCTTAAATAATTTTTCGACACAGTAGATAAGCTGTAAGAAATGTAGCTGGATATTGCTGATGATCTCTTATCCATTTTACTCTTATAGAGCATTCTGGACTATTTCGAAAATTTCCAATGTGCCAATTAATCCTGAGATGAACTGCAGCATCCTGAAATTCTCAAAATAGAATTGCTAGAAGAATTTGAAGCGAGAAAAGGAAAGATAAATCCTGCATCACAGTGTGCTCTATACTCTTCAATAAGAAAGGATAAGCAGTATTAAAAAATGAACTCTGAGAATTGGAATGCAAACCAGAACAAAGCGAATCAGATGTCTTTTAGAAATTTAAAGTGTAATTACTGCTCAAAGTATAGACATAAAGCATCCATCCAAATGTTGCAAGAAAATATTCGACAGAAAACACATCTCCTAATCACAACTCCTCCATGTTAGTGAAATGTGATGAATATGCATTGTTGGCTATGTGCTATAATAAAGGTCAGAATGAAAGAAATTCTACCTCCTGGTGTTTAGATAGTGGAGCCACCTCTCATGTGCAACAATGAAAAGCTATTCAGCAGAATAAATTAAACTGTTTTGTAAAAGCTGTGGATTAAGTCACTGAAGTAAGTAGCAAAGGTTTGGTTAGCATAACTGTTCAAAATGCTAAACACTCAAGGAAAATTCTTCTGAAGAATGTGCTATATGTGCCGGAATTAAAATGCGACTTAATATCAACATCTAAAGCCATAATGAACAATCGATCCGTTATTTTCTCCAAAAAAGAAGCAAAAGTAATTAAAGCCAACGAAACTGTTCTAATGAAACTATTGTCACCGAATTTCAAAAATGGCTTAAAAAATCTAGACATTTAAATGAAAGTGATCTAAGGAAATTAAAGACTGAAAGAATGGTGTGAGGATTACATTTTTTTTGTATAAAAGATTCTGTAAAGGACTGTATCCAGTCAAAACAGACTGTTGCCCCTTTTTCAAAAGAATCTTAATTCAAAAATAAAAATCTTTTAGAACTTGCACATTCTGACGTTTGTGGACCCATGCGAGTACCATCACTAGCAGGTTCGTATTATTTTGTTTCTTTCATTGATGATAAATCAAGATATGTAGTAATAAATTTCTTGAAAACTAAAGATGAAGTGAAAAATGCCTTCATAAACTATAAAGCTTTAGTTGAAAATCATACAGGGTAGAAAATTAAAACACTTGAAATTGATAATGAATTAGAATATTGCGGATCAGAATTCGAAATTTTTCTTAAAGAACAAGGTATCCAAAGAGTGACTCCTCAACAAAATGAAGTTGCAGAAAGAGCAAATCATACTGTAGTTGAAATGGTCAGATGTCTCATAATCCAATCTGGATTAATTCTAACTTCTGGTCCGAAGTGGTAAATTGCTCCATTTACATTCATAATCACTCGCCTAGTACAAGCATCGAGAATTTTATTCCATATGAACTCTTTTTTGGCATTGAGCCAAGTGTGTCATTCTTCAAAGTGTTTGAACAAAAAGCATATGTGTTGAATAAACGATTGAAAGGCAAATTTGAGCAGAGATCAAACATATCTTCATCAGATATTCAACAGTAGCGAAAGCATATCAGCTGTTTGATAAGAAAACCAGAAAAGTAATAGCAAGCTGAGATTTATTGATGAATTTGAAAACCATGCCAGCATCAGAAAAGGAATTAATTACCCTTCCTGAAGAAAAACATAACTCTACTCTCAGCCACGATTCTTCATTTTACCTCGACGATGTAACAAAAAGAGAAGCGACATCATTAGACTCCCTAACAGAAACCGAAGTTTCGGATAATTGTGACGTCATTTCTCCTTGTAGAAGCGTTAATCACCATGTTCCAGGAAGGCCTAGAATTTTAAGAACAGGCAAAAGGGGTTACCTAAGGTCAAGTTTCTGAATTGGATTGTTTTGAAACATGCTCGAGCTTTCCAGAGGCTCTCGCTGAATCAAACAAAACAGCTGGGGAAAATGCCATGAAAGAAGAACATGATGTATTAATTAAAGAAAATGCATGAACATTAGTTCCAAGACCCAAACATAAAAAGGTTATAGGATCAAAATGGGTTCTAAAAACAAAGTTCAAAAAGGATGGAACTGTTGAAAAATTAAAATGAAATTGAAATGCCTGCTGATATGTTAACAAAATGTTTAAACAATGTTGCATGTTAATTGGATTAATATGTACCTGTAATTAATCTCATATCTGTATATATTTTTAAGTACTTGCATTATAATTTTAAGGGATTATTATATTCATTAGGAAATTGAGTAATTATGTTTGTATTTGAAATAAGCATTGAGAGGGGGAATTGTTGGGTATCGATGCATATTTGCTTTACCTTCTCCCAACGTAAAATAGAATACGCTGCACCATGTAAACTCCGGTTGTGCATGTGCGCAATGAAAGGCAAAGTTCTCTCCTAAGAACTAATACGGCACTATGATTCCTGATGCTGTTGAATCTCCAAGCATGAAACTCACACTGCCGCACTCTTTTATAAATGTCTTTCTGTAAACAAATCATCTTTTTGTAATTGTGTCATAGTTCTCACTTTTTGTCTTTGGCATTTGGCTCGGGAAACATCAATTTCGATGTGTTACTAAAAATTTATGATGATCTTATTGAAAAAGGTATCTTCATCACACACCATCACCACTGAACTAGTACATGTTCAATATTTACTATGAAGAAGAAAAAAAAGTGAGTGAATTTCTTGACACCTAATTGTTTGTTATTGAAATGTTAAATATGAAAAAGAAATGTTTCCAATATGCACAAGCGTTTTAAAATTATTATGTTAATGTCAATGACAACAACTCCAAAGAGGTGTGACTGTACTTTAAAAAGAGTGAAGATATTTTTTAGGAATAAAACACGGGAAATAAACTAATCCATACTAGCCCATATTATAAAACAGGCATAAATTAAATGAAATAGTAAGTTATGGGGAAAAGGCTATCTTTTGAATATTATCTTATAATTTGCTGTCATTTTCTAACTTGTTCAATTTAATATCAATGTATTTTATTGTAACACTAAATTATAAATCAAATTTGATACCTTTCCCTATATTTATATCATCATCGTCAGATCTTTGAAATATCACTTGATTTTTTTTTTTTTTCCAGTTTAAGCACCTGATATGTGAATTTACAATGATAGATTAAGAACTTTCACAGATATTCACTCCAGTAAAATCTGGAGACATCACAATGATATAAAATTTTTATGACCCTCATTCTACTTTGCGCAATATATGCATTTTAAGGGATTTTAATTTCATTTCCAGATATCTTCCAAATATAATAAGTGCTTTATATAAGGGTTCTCAGTGTGCTACTTGTGGTATGAGGTTTAAAGAAGTTCAAAGTGAACAGTATAGTCGTCATCTAGATTGGCATTTTAGGATGAATAGGAGAGAAAAGGATGGAGCAAAGAAGGCCTACTCAAGAAGGTTATTTTATGAGTTTAAAGTAAGTACAATCTAAGTGCAATATATATATATAATGCTGAAGCTTTTAATTTGATAATGTCAGATAATACTTATCAAATTGATTTTATTTTATTCAGATAAATTATTTGCCAATTTTGTTGCATGTAATATGTTATTTCCCTAAGTAGCTTCAAATTAATTAGCTATAATTAAGTAGCTTCAAATGTAATATGAAAACTATGTGCTTGGGTATTAGATTGATATCCTCAGAAATATTTAAGTTCTCATATTCTTTTAATTATATTTGTTTGGATGACATTTTAGTTTTATATTATTTGATGGAATGGGATTGGAGATTAGCTCTATAATCTATCACTACATAAGTGGCATACTTGTGTTAATTTGTATATTGTGGCTATATATGAAAAATGTATGTGAGATAATTTTAAATTTTGTTTTATAGGATTGGATACAGTTCAAAGAAATAGAAGAAGCTGAAGAAAGAAGTGAGTTTTAGTTTGCTATGATTAGTTGCATTTGAAATTTGATGTTGAATATTTTTTTTTAAATCTACACTATTTTACTATGTAAATATTGGAAGCTCTGAAAAAGAAATATTTATTATATTTTATTTTAACCTTAACAATGTAATTTAGAAGATAAATTTGTATATTTTAATTAAAATAGTTGTTTCAGATTAACCCAGACTTTTAATGATGCTTATAAATTATCTGAATGGATAGTTCAATAACTTTTGTGTCATATTTTTAAAAAAATATTTGAAGTACATTACATTTTTAGATACATTGGGGTACGTAATTTTTAAAATTGTGTATAATCTAATTTATTTTTGCTTTTATAGCTCCCAGTTATTTTGAGCTTCAGGCGGATGGAGAGATGTCAAAGAATGAAGAAAAAGAAAAAGTGCAAAGTGTACCAGCCAGCGAATGTGAAACTGAAGTATGAATATTGATATCTCAAATTTGAAGAATATAACACATTGATCAATAACTCCCGAGTCTAAAATTGAAAACAACATTTTTTTTGCAAATTTTTTTTTTATTCATCAACATAACACCTTTTGTTAATCACCTTTTAGGGTGATACAATCGTTCCAACGCTTCTCCAAATCTTTTTTTTTTTTTCCAAGAAAAAAATTTTTTTTTGCAAGAAATCTTTTTTGTTGCGAGTAAATAGTGATAAACAGCTTTCTGAATCATCGACTCGTTGCTGTTTTTGTTCCATCGAAAGCAATCGCGGCACCCACTTGGAAAAAACCTTTTTCCTGGTCCGATCGACTTAAAATTTTGACACGTTTCAAGCAAAGGTTAGTACTCTAGAAAGACCTGGTTACTGGTTTACTACGACCGCCCTCTCTGGGTTAGTCTCGGGAGTTATTGATCGATGTGTTATACATTAAATATTTTTAAATTTGGGAGCTCATCAGTAAGAAGTATGGGATCATTTTCAAGGACATGTAATTTTCGTTTTCTTATTAAGAAGATGTCTAGTTGATAATATACAATTGCGAATTCGATCACTAGTATCTACTTAAGTCCTCAAATAAGCATGACAGACTTTGTTAACACATTCACGGACACTTTTTTTTTTTCTTTTTTCTTTTTTTTTTTTTGCGGTTATAGCAGTCAAATATTAATCCTGTCTGTTGTTCATGATGGTGGGAATCGTCATGAATACTAAATAAACAATGTCATGAGGAGAATCAAAATATTATGTTTCTATATATGAAAATTCAAATAAATTGTCCATCAAGGTATTTGTCAGGACTAAAAAGTGATTCAAAAAGAAATATTTTGACTACATGAGTGTTATTAATGCAGGTTGAACAGTATATTGTTTTGATGGCTATAACTGGCAAAGTTTACAAATAAAGCCCATTAGGCAGTTAAAGATTGTCATTGTGAAAGCATGCTTTTATGTATATTGTAGTGATTATAAATAGGAAAAGTTAAAAAAAAAAAAAAAAAAAGTATTATTTATTTTGTGTCATGTCTGTGATTGTGTAGTGTTATATATATGTGTTAACTTGTAAACTGAGCTTGCTGAAGTTCCAAATATATTTGGTCAAATTAAAGTAAAGCCTAAGGCAATTTCTGATTATAACAAGCATATCTTGAGTGTGAATCATTGTGACCAGATAATAACTTACCACTCTTCACCACGTATAACTATTAAATGTAATAAAATGCTAATTTTTTATTTGTTGGACTAATGTGTTTGGAAATCTTTCTTCATATACAAAACAGTGTATCGGGAAAAGGAAGAAAAAAGAAAAGGCAGAAAAATTATTTAGTTTCAGGCATAGCTTTATAGAATGTTTGATCCAAGTTCCAGCCAAAATAGAAATCGGTAAGAAGGTAATAATAAAAAGTAGAGAATTATGAGCTTTTCAGTTATCATTGAACCAGGTTGATGAAGTCAAAACATTCTGTGAATTTCTGTATTCAGATGCAAGGGACACAGAGATAGATCCGCTTTATGTCCATATTGTTTTGAAAGTTTTTACCAGGAATTATTGATTACTGATTTTTAATTAGTCTATTTTTAAAACTAATTTTGTTTTAGTTTATTTGAGTATTACAGTTGTTTTGTAGTTCAGATTAAGATTTTTTTTGGAACGGAGTTCTTTGTTGTCATTACAGTTATAACTGTGATTTGCATATATATATATATATATATATATATATGATTTAACTGCACCATAAATACAAATGAGAACAATTCCCATCATTAAAACAAATTACAAAAGCATGTTTTTTTAGTTGTCTTATCCACTAAGATGTTGTTCTAATAAATATTTTGAAAGAAAAGTCACTTTTACCCTGATGATAAAACTATAACATTGCTAGTTCCTCCCACTATTTAAAAATGTCCAGCAATGTGTTAAAAGTCTTTAGAAAGTTGTTTGATTAAGCTGCATCACAATTTTATTTCATCATCCTGTTTAAAAAAAATTATCAAAATCTTTCTGAAATAATCATTGCCATAAAAATTTGTGCACCAAGAAAGAGTTGTCAGAATTAAACGAAGTTTTACATATTCAAATACAACTTTGATGTAAGTAATTACAAAATCAAAGCAAAATAATCAGTAATTGTAGGAAAAATTTTAAATGAATGGCGATGTTAGTACCCTGTCGGGTCAACTCTAGCATGATGTGATACAGTCGGGCATTGAGGCGTACAAGTCCTGTATGATGTCCTACGACATCTCATTCCACAGTTGCTATAAATACATCTTTAATTGGACCAAACTCATAGGCATTCCAACTTGCTGTCCTAAATTATCCCCAGATATGCTCAATAGGTGACAAATCTGAGAAAGGGTGGAAATGTAGCTGTGGCAATCCTGTGAAATATTTGCTGTGTGGGGGCAAGCATTGTCCTGTTGAAAAATGATTCCTGGGAGCCCTGAAATGAGTGGCAATACATGTGGCTGAAGAATGTCATGAACTTACCTCTGGGCTGTCATGATGCCGTGGATCAATATTAGGGTGACCATGTATCATATGGGATGGCATCCCATACCATCACACCAGTTATTGGTGCAGTGCTTTGCTGTACAGGGATGGCAAGATTGAAATGTTCTCTGTGGGGCCTCCACATGTGCAAAATTGTCATCGCTGTCCAAATTAAATCTGGATTCATTGCTAAAGATGACCTGATTTCATTCGGTTGGAGTGCAATCCCTTCAAACATTACACCTCTTCAAATGGAGGTGATGATGAGTGGGTGTTAATTGCAGAACACAAAATGGGTGTTGTGATAGCAACTGTCCTTCATCCAGGTGCCTAGCAATAGTACAGACTGACACAGAGACCTGTAGTGAAACTGATGTGTATGGAAGGTGGACAATGAGACTTGTTGCTATGCATGCGTGGCATATGATATGATGGTCTTCTCGGCTATTGGTCTGTTGTGGGTGTCCTTGGCCTGGTTGCCATATAACAGACCTTCTCTCCGGCCCTCTGGTTCCAACACCTCCCCGCAGTAAATTCAGAACAGCTTAGGTGGCAAGCTACTCGTCGAGCTGATCATCCGGTTTCCATCATCCCTATGATTCTTCCCCTCTCGAACTGTAACAGCTGCTCATATTGTGTCCGATGGTGGAGTAATGGCATTTTTAGTTAAAAAGCATCCATCTGCAACAAATTAAATATATGCAAACACGCTCTGCTTACCTTTTTTATAAACCAAGGACAACAAAGTTAGACTCCCTGGTGGCATTACGCAATGCTTAAACTCGCCTCATCTCTAATCATTTACATATCTGCCTTATACATACATTAATGCAAAGTATCATAACAATCCCACTCTTACTTCTTGGTGTACAAATTTTTATGGCAATGAGTGTAAAAAAGATATACTCATAAAAAAAACTTTTTTCTTTATCTGAGCAAAATACAAATAATAAGGCTTGCTGCTGTTTAGTGAATAGAGTTGATGTTTCTGGTAAATTAAATTGTAAATAAGATTGCATTTCACTTATAATATATACTTTTTGTCAACAGAAAGGAGCAATTTAATTGTAAAAGAGGTGGAAAATAGTTAATAAAGATGATAGGGACCAATAGTTTAGAAAGGGTTCTTTTTTGCTCCACACTCTTGTTCCTTCTTAGTTGTAACCAAGGCCTCAGATTCTAAGCGAAGCTTTGTATTTTTGTAAAAAAAAAAAAGTGTGTATCTGTATTTCTTATCTTTACATGCAAAAATGCATTCAAGCAATTCATATTTACTTAGTTATTATTTAGGAAATGTTTAAATTATTTCTAGTTAAAACGTTTTGAAATTATTTTTATATTATTTCATCAAATGTTGATGAAAATTGATGTGATCTAAATAATATAAGTAGTTAAAATGCATATATTTGTTGTCACATTTTTAGATTGAATTGACAGATGTTTTTGTGGAGCTGTTTTAAGGAAATTTTTTTTAATTTCGACTTTTTTCCCTTAGAAATGTTCCGTGTGTGGAGAACAGTTTCAATTATTTTGGGTGGAGGAAGAGGAAGAATGGCATTTAAAGCATGCTGTCAGGCATGATGGAGAGGTAATTTACTAAGCCATTTATTTGCTCCTAAAATTAATCAATTTTCATTTAAATGTGATTTATGAAGTTCTTATCATGCATTAAGAAACAATCATTAAATGATAGCCTTGAATTAATAAGAAAAAAGTTTTACAATAACTAAATAAATTCTTAAGATTTTGAAGCCTTTGATCTCTTCTCCTTGACTGGATTTTTCACTAATATTGGTATATCTGTTTATGTAATGAAACATTTTCAGGAGCTTTATATTATTTATTGTAATTAGAATAATAAAATCCTGCGGTTTGTAAATTTTTTTATTTCATTGAATTAATTTTTGGAGAGATTAAGATGTTTCAATTGTTTTGAATGTAAATATCTCTTTTATTAGAAATGAGAAAGCCATTCTTTTCTCTGTGCATTGTTGAACTACACAGTGTTTCTCATATGACTATGGCAAATACTGAACTGTGTAAATCTAAGCACGCATCTCCACATGTAAAGAGGAAGATAAATAATCTGATTTTACACCGCATTTTTTGTATTATAAATATTGAACTTATAATATATATATTAGTTTAAAAATAATTAAACAATAAAAAATTTTAAAAATGAATTATAAATTTTCCTGTTAGCAATTCATTATGCAAATTTTGATTATGCAATGTTTGAAAAACATGTATAGTTTAAATTATTTTGCACCAAAATTTGAGAAAGAGAGGTCAATATTTATTTATTGTTAGCCTTTTGAATGATTTTGAAAGAAATCATTAAGCTGATCAAGCAATATTCACAAATTACATTATGAAAAGAAAATTATTGCTATAATTGGGGGAGGGGCACAATATCTGCTGAAAAAGACAAGCATATATATATGATATAATTATGAATAGTGAAAGATGTAAAATACAGCTAGGTTGAAGTGAACTGATCATGAATTTTATTGCAATGATTGAACCTTTGTCTGACTAGAGAAAGAATTTTCAAAAACCTCTTGCACTCTAGTATCACTTAAGCTTCATGGAGTTGTGATATTTGCGAGATATATTCGTTTAATTTGCATGTGATGTACAAATTCTATTGTATATGTTGTCTTCAGTTGGAATGTGTTGATGTGTGTAAGGGAAACTAACTTTTAAAAGCCTCTATATAAGATATTTTATATAAAACATGCCTAATATATCCAGAAATTTTACCTCTGTTATATGGTGTAGCTCGGATGCTAGAAAAATGTGTTTGCCATTTAATAGTTAAATTTTCTTTTCTGAATTATTTTCAAATGAATTGCTTTACATAACTACTTAAGTGGGAAGGAAAGTTAACCTTTAAACTATTAAACATGAAAAACTGCATTTTTTCCTTGTTTTTGCTCATTAACTCTGCTTTCTTTTTCTTTTTTTTATTATAACAATTGTTTTTAAAAAACTTATCTGAAATTTTTTAAAAAAATTATTGGCTGTAATTATTTTTGTGTTTTTTTTTCTATTATTTATTTTATTTTAAATCTAATGATGTTAGATTATATTTTAGATGTAATGTAATTTTTTTTATGTAAATAACACTTATTTATAGAATATCATTAAAATAATTGTATTAACTGTTTGAATTTATTTTGAATATTGTGAAATATGTTGCTTTGCATTAATCCTTAAATGAAAAGCTTATTCTAATTTTATTTTTTTTTATTGACTATTTTAATGAATGTTGTTAAATTTTGTTTTTGTAGGCTTATCACCCAATGTGTTATGAAGACTTCAAAAAAGTATGATATGAGTTTCTTATCAATGTAAAAAACCTTTTAAAATATAATTGGTAATTGTATAATTCTGAAGATTAATTGCTTGTTATTAAAATCAATTTTCTTTGCTCTTAACTATTAGACGAGTTACTAAAAAAATGTACTCTGAAAAGTTGTTGATCTATAACATTTTATTTTTAAAGCAAATATTTTACATTTGTATAAAAAGTACACTTTAATAGTATGTATACTAATCATGAAACAAAAAGGAATAAAAATCAATGTTATGTAATAGAAAGTGTTTTAAGATTTCAACATGAATGAGCAACCTTGTTGGTATAAATAAATGTGATGCTTTAATGTATTTCTTATTAATTTATAGGCAAAAGAACAACCTAAGAAAAAAGACGAAGAAAGTTCAGATTCTGCCAAAGAAGAAGAAAAATCTTCGCCAGAGGAAACAACAGATGTAAAAGTTAAAGAAGAGAAACTTAGTGAAGATGAAAAAGAGCCAGATGTTAAAGTTAAGGAAGAGAAGCTTAGTGAGGATGAAAAAGAGCCAAATGTAAAAATTAAAGAAGAAAAGCTTAGTGAGGAAGAAACAGATGAAAAACCAGAAATTACACCCAAAGAAAATGATTCCCCTAGAAAGGAACCTAATTCTGAATCGGAAATTCCAATGGATATTTCTGAAAGTGTGGTAGAAATAAGTCAAGAATCTAGTGAAAATAAACCTGCTACGGCTGAAACAGAACCTGCTGCAGAAATAATTAAGGAAGTAGACAGTGTTAATCAAGAAGCTTCTACATTATCTGCTGAAATTGAGGAAACTGCCAAAGGAGAAAGTGTAGAGCAAGCACAACCCGAAAAAAGCTCTGCTATGAGTTCTGACACAGAATCGGAAAATTTGGAAGATGAATTCCGTCCCCCAACTCCAGATCCACGTTTTAGTGTACAGCCTCCTGTTTCAAAAGGAACAGAGTTATCTGCATTGTGTACCATAATGTAGATATTCTATTTTAATACATGTAAAATAATGTGATATATGTACATAACTGATTCTGTGATGCAAAGAATAAATATTTAACTTTTATGTTGTGTTTTTTTTTTTTGGACTGGCTTTCTTAGTAGTATCACTTGTGTATTATGTTCTTTAATTGAATTGGTTAATAAATCCTAGATATCAAACTATGTGTCTATGTCTATCTGTGTTTGTTCATTTTTTCATATTCTATTATTTTTGAATGTTTATTATTTTCAATGTACTTAAAAGTATAATTTTTTTTAAACTGTGTAATTCCTAACAGATAATTCAAAAGAATGAATTAACTTAAAGTAATAATAAAAGGATTTCCCCCTCCCTTTTATAGACATTCAAAGATTAAACTCGGTATGTATTGAAATAACGAATTTCATACTGAAACAAGATGCATATTAAATTAGGAAGCCAGATATTTATGTGAGAATTTTTAGGGTAAAATCTTGATGACTAGATATATTATACAATAATAGTGGATTTTAACTACAAAGGGAGGGGTGGGCAACACTCTGCTAACGTAAGTTGTAATGAAGAAAATATTTTTAAAAAAATGCTCCTGGAAAATAATTTATTATCATAGTTCAGATATTTAAAAAAGTTTTAGATACACATGTATTCTATAAATTGTTTGGTTCGCACACACATTATGTTCTATTTCCGAACGATAGAACTAATTTACATAATATAAATTGTCTATGAATTAAAATTCTTAACTGAAATGTGTCTTTTTACTGAATAAGAGATATTAAATTCTGACTACATTAAACTGGTGTAATTTTGAATTTATTTTTTTGCATGAATTGTGAATTGCTTGATTCAATCACTTATATTTGCATGGTATTTGAGTACTTCAATTGTATTTATAATGTTAATTTTTAAGTTTTATTAAAAAGCATCTATTGCAGTAATCGGTAAAAAACTGGATTTCTGAAGATATGAAAATATTGTTTTATTAAGTTTTTGCTGATTGCAATAGTTTTTAAATTGTATTTTAATTCTTGTTATAATATTGGGAATTTTTTAAAAAAATTGATTTAATGAAATCAAAATTTCAATATCATATGAACAATTACTATTGAGCTCATCAATGAAAAAAATTTATGAGTTTTATCCAAAAAGAATTTCTTGCCAAGATTATTTTAAACAATTGTGAAGATTGTTTTGATCCTTTCATACAAATTATTTAAGAATTCGAAGTAGATTAGTATTTATTTTTATTATTCAGAAGTTATTCTAGTATTTGGATACCATTTCCAAAAAATAAAAAATGAGTCAGAATTTATTTTCACTGGTGGAAAGTATTTCAAGGATTTTTAAATCCCAATCACCTGATCTCAAGTACTTATATCCAAGTTAGTCAAGGGTCATTTCCTTTTAGAAATGCTCATAAATAGTGGCTCCCAAAATTGAGTATATACCTCTCTTTGTTTACTTTGAAAATACAAACATATGGTAAAAAGTTTAATTTAAAGGCCTGTTTTAATAGGGAATTATAAATCACTTCTTAAATAAGATATTTATCAAAAAATGAACAGGAAGTTAATGTAATAATAAAATTATTTGCATTCTCTGACTAAATTATACAAATTGATGTCACAAAATTAAGTATACACTTTATAGAAAATTACTACAACTAGATCAATTAGTTACTACTATTTTACTAAAATTTTTGCATTTATTGCTGGCATTGTATTTAGACCCTAATATATACACTTCTTGCAGAAATATTAATTTTTAATCTTCAAAATGGGTTCCAGAATAGAAACTGCAGTTCAAGTTGAGAGAGCTGGTCGTTAAAATGGCTGAAAAAGGTAAATCTCTTGTAGCAAAAATTGCAAAAGTAGTTCAACGAAGTCAAGGATGTGTTAAAAAAATCATCAAAAAAGTAAAAAGAGTTGGAACACGTTAAAAATATTTCCGGAAGGTGATCCTGGAGACAGAACAAGTAGGAGGGGCCTATGAAATATACTGTAGTATGTTGTAGTGACTGAAACTCCATATGTAAATGCTCCAAAAATTGTTGTAACGACTTCTACGATACAAAGACCTGGTTTCTGTAGAAACAACTTCAGGAAAGTAAGCTTTAATGGTCTTGTGGACAGGAGAAAACCTTTCATTTCTAAGCGAAACCAAGAAAAAAGGTTTACATTTGCTGAAAATTATATTTCAAGATCTCCAGACTTCTGCAATTAAGTTAAATTTAGTGATGAGAGCAAATTTAATTTTTTTGGAAGTGATGGGTGATGCTATATTTGTCAAAAGCTTAACAGTGAGTTGCTTCCTAAAAACACATTTCCTACTATCAAGTATGGAGGTTGCTCTGTACTCGCATGGGGCTGTATGTAAGTCAATCGTGTGGGAAGTTTAGTGTTTATTGATGGGATCATGGACAAAATTCAATACTTGAACATTCTGAAAAATAATTTAAAGCAAAGTTCTGAAAAGTTGGGTATAAGATCGAGTTTCATTTTTCAACACAATAATGATCCTAAGCATACAGCTAAAATTGTTTAATTGTGGCTATTGTACAATTCTAGAACGAAGTTGCACACTCCACCCCAATCACCTGATCTCAACGTTATTTAAAATTTGTCGTCATAGTTGGAAAAATCTGTCCAAAATTACCATATCACTATTAAAGATAATTTAAAAATTGTTTTAAGAGAAGAATAGGCTAAAATAACATGTGAAAAACCAAAATCTTGTTAAATCGATTACACGTCACCTCCGTCACTATTTCAAAAGAATTTGAAACCAAATATTAGTTGTTGTTTTTTAATGTTTTCGTTTAAAAGTTATGCCGGGTGTATACTTAATTTTTTGACTTAGTATGTTGTAGTTTCTACTTAAAAATCATGGAATTAATTCATTACACAGATTTCGCGCGTTCGTATTTGTTTCCACATCTAGTGCATTTTTTAAAATGCAGTTTATCACTAATTATATATATATATATTAATTTTATATAAATATTCATTATTACTTTTTTACTCTTTTAATATCGAAAAAGGAAGGTGTATACTCAATTTTGGGAGCCACTGTACACTTTAGGCTTCCATCTACGGGCCATTTTGATTTCGTAAGCGTAATCTAGCTTCCATTCTCAAATCTATACTATTTTATCTATTTGAATGCAACAAAGTGCATCCTAAAGAACAAAAAATAATGAAAGGTTCTGTGGAATAACATTTTCTCTTCAATTGATGTTTAAAAAATATTTTTTTTAAGACCTATTAACCCAAAAGCGATTTATTAAAATAGAAGTTAAATTATTTTTAAAAATCGGGGAGAAATTGTAATTCTGCAGAAACTTTCGTTATTTTTTGTACTTTCGAATACATTTTTTTTTTTTTTTTTTTTTTTTTTTGCATTCAAACAGATAAAATAGTAAAGAACTTGAGAATGGTAGTAGAAATTTCATAGGATTAACCTTAAGATCATGAAATCAAAATCGCCGGTGGACGAAAGTCTTAATCCAATGGAATTTCTTCTACTGTCTTCAAATCTATTATTCTTTATCTATTTGAATAAGAAAAAAAAAAAAAAAAAAAGGTTCCGAAAGAGAAAATAATTCGAGATAAAAACCAACGTTTTTATATGGTGGCAAAGTTTATAAAAGAAAACTATTGAAATATTAGTTAAAACCGGTCGCAAATATCTAAATATTGCATTGTTAGGCAAATAAGAACGGTTCCCAAAATTTCAGAGCTCTAGCTTGAAGGGAAGTTGGATAAATTAATGATAGAAAATTTGATGACAAACTGATACACACACCATGTGAAATACATAAAAACGTTAAAACTAACTAAAATTAATTAATTCATCCGGTAAATTAATGGTTGGAATGCAGTTTAACCCAACCACCCTTGGCGATAAGAATTATTTGGCGGTATTTTGCCAAATGTGTCTACCCTAGTCCGTTTCACGGACTATACGTTCAGTCAAAAAAATCGCCAATTTTTGAAATCGCGCCAAGTGGTTGGGCTAAACTGCATTATTAAAGAAAATATTAGTTGAAACTTCTCGCAAATGTCTAAATATTGCATTGTTAGGCGAGTAAGAACGTTCCCAAAATTTCAGAGCTCTAACTTGATGGGAAGTTGGTTAAATTAATGATAGAAAATTTGATGACGCACTGATATGCACACAGACAGACACACGATAAGTGAAATACATAAAAACGTAAAAACTAACTAAAATTAATTAATTCATCCGGTAAATTAATGGTTGGAATGCAGTTTAACCCAACCACCCTTGGCGACAAGAATTATTTGGCAATATTTTGCCAAATGTGGCTACCCTGTTCCGTTTCACTGATTTAACGCTCAGCAAAAAAAAAAAAAAAAAAAAAAAAAAAAA
>BMAW01119405.1:115411-130390 GCA_019974015.1 Nephila pilipes
TTGATGTACTTCGTTCAGTTACGTATTGCTGTAAATGCTTAAGCTAAACCTCATCTCTAATCATTTACATATCTGCCTTATACATACATTAATGCAAAGTATCATAACAACCCCCCCTCTTATGCTTGAGATTGTACAAATTTTTTATGGCAGTAGGTGTAAAAGATATATAATAAAACTTTTTTCTTTATCTGGAGCAAAATACAAATAATAAGGCTTGCTGCTGTTGAGTGAATAGAGTTGATGTTTCTGGTAAATTAAATTGTAAATAAGATTGCATTTCACTTATAATATATACTTTTGTCAGCAAGAAGGAACGGAATTAGTGTAAAAAAGATTGGAAAATAGTTAATAAAGATGATAAAGGACCAATAGTTTAGAAAGGGTTCTTTTTTTTGCTCCACACTCTTGTTCCTTCTTAGTTGTAACCAAGACCTCAGATTCCTAAAAAATGAGCTTTGTATTTTTAATAAAAAAAAAAAAAAAAAGTGTATCTATTATTTCTTATCTTTACATGCAAAAAATGCATTCAAGCAATTCATATTTACTTGAATTGTGTGATATTTAAATTATTTCTAGTTAAAACGTTTTGAAATTATTTTTATATTATTTCATCAAATGTTGATGAAAATTGATGTGATCTAAATAATATAAGTAGATAAATATATATTTGTTGTCACATTTTAGATTGGATTATTAGATGTTTTGTGGAGCTGTTTTAAGGAAATTTTTTTTTTTAATTTCGACTTTTTTCCTTAGAAATGTTCCGTATTGACGGAGAACAGTTTCTTATTTTGGAGTGGAGGAAGAGGAAGAATGGCATTTAAAGCATGCTGTCAGGCATGATGGAGAGGTAATTTACTAAAGCCATTTATTTTATCCTAAAATTAATCAATTTTCATTTAAATGTGATTTATGAAGTTCTTATCATGCATTAAGAAACAATCATTAGAAATGATAGCCTTGAATTAATAAGAAAAAGTTTTACAATAACTAAATAAATTCTTAGTTTTTTGAAGCCTTTGATCTCTTCTCCTTGACTGGATTTTTCACTAATATTGGTACATATCTGTTTATGTAGTAAAAAGAACATTTTCAGGAGCTTTATATTATTTATTATGAATAATAAAATCCTCTTGGTTTGTAAATTTTTTTATTTCATTGAATTAATTTTGGAGAGATTAAGATGTTTTCAATTGTTTTGAATGTAAATATCTCTTTTTTATTAGAAATGAAATTCTTTTCTCTGTGCATTGTTGAACTACACAATTGTTTCTCATATGACTATGGCAAATGAACTATATGTAAATCTATGCGCATCTCCACATGTAAAGAAGATAAATAATCTGATTTTTTACACACATTTTTTGTATTATAAATATTGAACTTATAATATATATATTAGTTTAAAAATAATTAAACAATAAAAAAATTTTAAAAATGGATTCTCTCCTGTTAATAGCAATTCATTAGTACAAATTTTGATTATGCAATGTTTGAGAAAAAACATGTATAGTTTAAATTATTTTGCACCAAAATTTGAGAAGAGGGTCAATTTATTTATTGTTAGCCTTTTGAATGATTTTTGAAAGAAATCATTAAGCTGATCAAGCAATATTCACAAAATTACATTATGAAAAAAAATTATTGCTATAATTGGGGAGAACAATATTCTGCTGAAAAAGACAAAGCATATATATATATAATTATATGAATAGCAGAAGATGTAAAAATACAGCTAGGTTGATGAACGATCATGGTAATTTTATTGCAAAGTTAACTTTGTCTGACAGAGAAAGAATTCCAAAAACCTCTGCACTCTAGTATTAGCTTCACTGTGATGATATTTTAGCAGATATATTGACTTAATTTGCATGTGATGTACAAATTCTATTGTATATGTTGTCTTCAGTTGGAATGTATGATGTGTGTAGTGAAACTAATTCAAAAGCCTCTATATAGATATATTTATATAAAACATGTACCTCAATATATCCAGAAATTTTTTACTCTGTTATATGGTGTAGCTTCAGATGTTAGAAAAATGTGTTTGCCATTTAATAGTTAAATTTTTCTTTTTCTGAATTATTTACCGAGATTGCTTTTACATAACTACTTAATGGGAAGGAAAGTTAACCTTTAACTATTAAACATGAAAAACTGCATTTTTTTTCCTTGTTTTTCTCATTAACTCTGCTTTCTTTTTTTTATTATAACAATTGTTTTAAAAAACTTATCTGAAATTTTTTAAAAAATTATTGGCTATAATTATTTTTGTGTTTTTTTTCTATTATTTTATTTTAAAATCTAATGATGTTAGATTATATTTTTAAAGATGTAATTTTTTTATGTAAATAACACTTATTTATAGAATATCAAAATAATTGTATTAACTGTTTGAATTTATTTTGAATATTGGAAATATGTTGCTTTGCATTAATCCTTAAATGAAAAGCTTATTCTAATTTATTTTTTTTATTGACTATTTTAATGAATGTTGTTTAATTTGTTTTTGTACTTATCACCAATGTGTTATAGACTTCAAAAAAAGTATGATATGAGTTTCTTATCAATGTAAAAACCTTTTAAAATATAATTGGTAATTGTATAATTCTGAAGATTAATTGCTTGTTATTAAAATCAATTTTCTTTGCTCTTAACTATTAGACGTTACTAAAAAAATGTACTCTGAAAAGTTGTTGATCATTTTATTTTTAAACAAATATTTTACATTTGTATAAAAGTACACTTCCTTAATAGTATGATACTAATCATGAAACAAAAGGAATAAAATCAATGTTATGTAATAGAAATTTTAAGATTTCAACATGAATGAGCAACCTTGTTGAAGTATAATATAATGATGCTTTAATGTATTTTTATTAATTTATAGGCAAAAGAACAACCTAAGAAAAAAAGACGAAGAAAGTTCAGATTCTGCCAAAGAAGAAGAAAAATCTGCCAGAGGAAACAAAGATGTAAAAGTTAAAGAAGAGAACTTAGTGAAGATGAAAAAAGAGCCAGATGTTAAAGTATGGAAGAGAAGCTAGTGAGATGAAAAAAGAGCCAAATGTAAAAATTAAAGAAGAAAAGCTTAGTGAGGAAGAAACAGATGAAAAACCAGAAGACACCCAAGAAAATGATCTCCAGAAAGGAACCTAATTCTGAATCGAAATTCAATGGATATTTCGAAATTAGTGTAGAAATAAGTCAAGAATCTAGTGAAAATAAACCGCTACGGCTGAAACGAACCTGCTGCAGAAATAATTAAGGTAGACAGTGTTAATAAGAGCTTCTACATTATCTGCTGAAATTGAGGAAACTCGAGGAGAAAGTGTAGAGCAAGCACAACCGAAAAGCTCTCATATGAGTTCTGACACAGAATCGGAAAATTTGGAAGATGAATTCCGCCCCAACTCAGATCCACGCTTTTGTGTACAGCTCCTGTTTCAAAAGGAACAGAGTTATCTGCATTGTGTACCATAATGTAGATATTCTGATCAATACATGTAAAATAATGTGATATATGTACATAACTGATTCTGTGATGCAAAGAATAAATATTTAACTTTTATGTTGTGTTTTTTTTTTTGACTGGCTTTCTTAGTAGTATCACTTGTGTATTATGTTCTTTAATTGAATTGGTTAATAAATCCTAGATATCAAACTATGTGTCTATGCTATCTGTGTTTGTTCATTTTTTCATATTCTATTATTTTTTGAATGTTTATTATTTTCAATGTACTTAAAGTATAATTTTTTTAACTTGTAATTCCTAACAGATAATTCAAAAGAATGAATTAACTTAAAGTAATAATAAAAGGATTTCCCCTCCTTTTATAGACATTCAAAGATTAAACTCATGTATTGAAATAACTAATTTCATACTGAAACAAGATGCATATAAATTAAGGAAGAGATATTTATGTGAGAATTTTTTAGTAAAATCTTGATGACTAATATTATACAATAATATGATTTTAAACTACAAAGGGAGGTGGGCAACACTCTGCTAACGTAAGTTGTAATGAAAGAAAATATTTTTAAAAAAATGCTCCTGGAAAATAATTTTATCATAGTTCAGATATTTAAAAAGTTTTAGATACACATGTATTCTATAAATTGTTTGGTTCACTTTTACATTATGTTCTATTTCCCGAGCGATAGAACTAATTTAATAATATAAATTGTCTATGAATTAAAATTCTTAACTGAAATGTGTCTTTTTACTGAATAAGAGATATTAAATTCTGACTACATTAAACTGGTGTAATTTTGAATTTATTTGCATGAATTGTGAAGTTGCATTCAATCACTTATATTTGCATGGTATTTGGTACTTCAATTGTATTTATAATGTTATTTAAGTTTTATTAAAAAAGCATCATTGCAGTAATCGGTAAAAAACTGGATTTGAAGATATGAAAATATTGTTTTATTAAGTTTTTGCTGATTGCAATAGTTTTAAATTGTATTTTAATTTTGTTATAATATTGGGAATTTTTAAAAAAAATTGATTTAATGAAATCAAAATTTCAATATCATATGAACAATTACTATTGAGCTCATCAATGAAAAAAATTTATGAGTTTTATCCAAAAGATTTCTTGCCAAGATTATTTTAAACAATTGTGAAGATTGTTTTGATCCTTTCATACAAATTATTTAAGAATTCAGAGCATAGATAGTATTTATTTTATTATTCAGAAGTTATTCTAGTATTTGGATACCATTTCCAAAAAAAAAAATGAGTCAGAATTTATTTTCACTGGTGGAAAGTATTCATTTTAAATCCAATCACCTTATCTCAAGTACTTATACCAAGTTAGTCAAGGGTCATTTCCTTTAGAAATGCTCATAAATAGTGGCTCCCAAAATTGAATATATACTTCTTTGTTTACTTGAAAATACAAACATATGGTAAAAAAGTTTAATTTAAAGGCCTGTTTTAATAGGGAATTATAAATCACTTCTTAAATAAGATATTTATCAAAAAAATGAACAGGAAGTTAATGTAATAATAAAATTGATTCTCTGACTAAATTATACAAATTGATGTCACAAAATTAAGTATACACTTTATAGAAAATTACTACAACTAGATCAATTAGTTACTACTATTTTACTAAATTTTTGCATTTATTGCTGGCATTTATTTAGACCTAATATATACACTTCTTGCAGAAATATTAATTTTTAATCTTCAAAATGGGTTCCAGAATAGAACTGCAGTTCAAGTTGAGAGAGCTGAGTCGTTAAAATACTGAAAAGGTAAATCTCTTGTAGCAAAATTGCAAAAGTAGTTCAACGAAGTCAAGGATGGTTAAAAAAATCATCAAAAAAAGTAAAAGAGTGGAACACGCTTAAAAATATTTCGAAGGTGATCCTGGAGACAGAACAAGTAGGAGGGCTATAGAAAATATACTGTAGTATGTTGTAGGTGACTGAAACTCATATGCAAATGTTCCCAAAATTGTTGTAACGACTTCTACGATAAAAGACCTGGTTTCTGAATAGAAACAACTTCAGGAAAGTAAGCTTTAATGGTCTTGTGGACAGAGAAAACTTTCATTTCAAGCGAAACCAAGAAAAAGGTTTACATTTAGCTGAAAATTATATTTCAAGATCTCAGACTTCTGCAATTAAGTTAAATTTAGTGATGAGAGCAAATTTAATTTTTGAGTGATGGGTGATGCTATATTTGTCAAAAGCTTAACAGTGAGTTGCTCAAAACACATTTCCTACTATCAATATGGAGTGTCTGTACTCGCATGGGGCTGTATGTAAGTCAATCGTGTGGGAAGTTTAGTGTTTATTGATGGGATCATGGACAAAATTCAATACTTGAACATTCTGAAAAATAATTTAAAGAAGTTCTGAAAAGTTGGGTATAAGATCGAGTTTCATTTTTTCAACACAATAATGATCCTAAGCATACAGCTAAATTGTTTAATTGTGGCTATTGTACAATTCTAGAACGAAGTTGCACACTCCACCCCAATCACCCTGATCTCAACGTTATTTAAAATTTGTCGTCATAGTTGGAAAAATCTGTCCAAAATTACCATATCACTATTAAAGATAATTTAAAAATTGTTTTAAGAGAAGAATAGGCTAAAAATAACATGTGAAAAACCAAAATCTTGTTAAATCGATTACACGTCACCTCCGTCACTATTTCAAAAGAATTTGAAACCAAATATTAGTTGTTGTTTTTTAATGTTTTCGTTTAAAAGTTATGCCGGGTGTATACTTAATTTTTTGACTTAGTATGTTGTAGTTTTCTCTTAAAAATCATGGAATTAATTCATTACTGATTTCAAGGTTCGTATTTGTTTCCACATCTAGTGCATTTTTTAAAATGCAGTTTATCACTAATTATATATATATATATTAATTTTATATAAATATTCATTATTACTTTACTCTTTTAATATCGAAAAGGAAGGTGTATACTAATTTTGGGAGCCACGCACTTTAGGCTTCCATCTACGGCCATTTTGATTTCGTAAGCTAATCTAGCTTCCATTCTCAAATCTATATATTTTATCTATTTGAATGCAACAAAGTGATCTAAAGAACAAAAATAATAGAGAAGGTTCTGTGAATAACATTTTCTTCAATTGATTTTAAAAATTTTTTTAAGACCTATTAACCCAAAAGCGATTTATTAAAATAAGTTAAATTATTTTAAATCGGGGAGAAATGTAATTCTAGAAACTTTGTTATTTTGTACTTTCGAATACTTTTTTTTTTTTTTTTTTTTTGATTCAAACAGATAAAATAGTAAAGAACTTGAGAAAGAGTAGAAATCATAGATTAACCTTAAGATCATGAAATCAAAATCGCGGTGGACGAAAGTCTAATCCAATGGAATTTCTTCACTGTCTTCAAATCTATTATTCTTTATCTATTTGAATAAGAAAAAAAAAAAAAAAAAGGTTCCGAAAGAGAAAATAATCGAGATAAAACCAACGTTTTTATATGGTGGCAAAGTTTATAAAAGAAACTATTGAAATATTAGTTAAAAACCGGTCGCAAATATCTAAATATTGCATTGTTAGGCAAATAAGAACGGTTCCCAAAATTTCAGAGCTCTAGCTTGAAGGGAAGTTGGATAAATTTGATAGAAAATTTGATGACAAACTGATACACACCATGTGAAATACATAAAACGTTAAAACTAACTAAAATTAATTAATTCATCCGGATTATAATTAATGGTTGAACACAACCACCCTTGGCGATAAGAATTATTTGGCGGTATTTTGCCAAATGTTTACCCTAGTCCGTTTCACAGACTATACGTTCAGTCAAAAAAATCGCCAATTTTGAAATCGCGCCAAGTGGTTGGGCTAACTGCATTATTAAAGAAAATATTAGTTGAAACTTCTCGCAAATGTCTAAATATTGCATTGTTAGGCGAGTAAGAACGTTCCCAAAATTTCAGAGCTCTAACTTGATGGGAAGTTGGTTAAATTAATGATAGAAAATTTGATGACGACGATATGCACAAGACAGACACACGATAAGTGAAATAATAAAACGTAAAAACTAACTAAAATTAATTAATTCATCCGGTAAATTAATGGTTGGAATGCAGTTTAACCCAACCACCCTTGGCGAAAATTATTTGGCAATATTTTGCCAAATGTGCTATGTTCCGTTTCACTGATTTAACGCTCAGCAAAAAAAAAAAAAAAAAAAAAAAAAAAAGCCAAGTTTTGTGCCAATTTTTGAAATCGCGCCAAGTGTTTGGGCTAAACTGCATTATTAAAGAAAATATTAGTTAAAACTTGTCGCAAATGTCTAAATATTGCATTGTTAGGGGAGTACGAACAATTCCCAAAATTTCAAAGCTCTAGCTTGATGGGAAGTTGGTTAAATTAACGATCGAAAATTTGATGACACACACACCAAGTGAAATTCAGAAAAACGTTTTAATAATGAAGATTTGCTCCTTCCTATTTTTAAAAATATTTTGATCTCTTGTTTAATAATTCATTTGTTGGTTTTCCAGTCTTTAAAAAATATTCTAAAATATCATTTCAAAAATCGGGGGGGGGGGGAATATGTAATTCCGCAGAAACTTTCATTATTTTTTGCACTTTCGTATGCAATTTTTTGTATTCAGATGAAATAGATTTGAGGACGGTAGTAGAAGTTCCATAGAATTAATATTACATCCTCGAAATCAAAATGGCCGGTTGACGGGAGTCTTAAATTTTTTTTATGCATATAAATGTGGGATCTAAGACCTGCTGATCTATCATCCCGGAAGGCAGCCATAATGCTTGCAGAGCGCCACCTAGCACTTCGAGAGAGATGTGACGTAGTGAGATGTGACGTAGATGGAGAAGGAGCCAGATGCTGAATAAGACGGTTCAGGAAATTGCGCTTTACGTTAAAGCTGTGATGACGCGAGTTTAATGAATTTGTTTTGTGTTTTTATGTTCTGTTCTTCGTCAGCAAATAAACTGTGTGTGTGTGTAATAAGTAGTTATTATTCTGAATCTTTACCCACACCACAAGTGGGGGCTCGACCCAACTTAAGCGAATCAAACTTCAATGTTTGGTTTCGAAACGAACTGACTATTTAGAAGAATTGCATTTGTGTGTGATTGCTACTTTGAAATACTGTGGATACCATTAGCGGAACTTTCTTTTATGGATGAAGAATTTCTGTGAGTACAAAAATTCTATTTTATTTTCCTTTGTTGCAAAATGTCATTTCTTTCGAGAGCACGAAAGGTCAACTTAATAACTTTAGCAGAAGAATTAGGACTAACTGCAGAGCCTAATGCTAAAGTTTCCGACTTACTTGGGTTAATTACTAACGATAAAAATTATGACGAAGATTTTACAAAAGACTGTTTAGAAGTTATTACTAATGAACGGCTGGAACAAAGGAGGGACGAACATGAAAAAAGGGAATATAGTTGGTGGGCGTGTGATTACCGGCTGAAATTTTTATAGCAAATATTTTGCGTGTTGAGATCTACAACAACGTACCTCAACTTATGGAAGTAGATATTATTCGAAATGTTCACCAACGGGGGCATTTTGCTACAGCAAAAACAGAGGAAATTCTGAAACGCGACTTTTATATTTCTCTCTTAAGAGGAAAAGTTGATAGTATTATTGCAAATTGCATCGATTGTATTTTAATAAACAAAAAACGTGGCAAAAAAGAGAACTTCTGAACCCTATTCCAAAGGATAATAAGCCTCTCAATACTTATCATATCGATTTTGTTGGACCCCTACCTTCCACCAACAAAAATTACAACCATATTTTCACGATTGTAGATGCTTTCACAAAATTCACTTGGTTTTATCCAGTGAAATCCACATCCACAAAAGACGCTATAGCTAAATTGATGCTATAACAAAGTGTTTTTGGTAATCCTTCCCGAATCATTACTGATCGCGGATCTGCATTCACCTCAAAGGAATTTTCTAACTATTGTGCAACAGAAGGTATAGATCATTTTACTATCGCTACTGGAATTCCTCCTGGCAATGGCCAGGTATAACGGATTCATGGAACTTTACTCCCTGTATTAGCTAAGCTGTCACTAGACGATCCGAAAAAGTGGTATACATACGTAGCAGATGTACAACGTATCATCAACAGTACTACCTCACGAAGTACAACTAATACACCTTTTAAACTGATGGTTGGCATAAGATGCAGAACAAAGAAGATTCTAAAATTCAAGAGCTGTTGGAAGAACACTTAAACTTCATGATGGACGATAGACAAAAAATGCGCGATGATGCGAAAAATAACATATTAAAGATCCAACAGGAAAATGAAAAGCAGTTTAATAAAAAGCGTAAAACCGCGCGTACTTATGCCATCAATGACCTCGTCGCGATCCAACGAACTCGGTTTACTCCAGGAATGAAACTGAAACCTAAGTTTCTTGGATCCTATAAAGTCATATCGATCAAGCCGCACGATCGCTATGAAGTTGAACGAGTCGGCATTCACGAAGGACCGCTCAAGACTGCAACTGCAGCCGATCATATGAAACCGTGGTCCAACTAAGACATTTTTTTTTTTTTTTTTTTTTTGTGTTTGTGTATTTGTTTCGTTTTTTTTTCTCTCGTTTTTTCTTTTAATTGCAGTTATCTTGATGTGTCTGTTTCTGATGTCGATCAAGCGCATTGTGAGGGCGCAATGAAGGTCAGAATGACCGAGACTGTGGGATCTAAGACCTGCTGATCTATCATCCCGGAAGGCAGCCATGATGCTTGCAGAGCGCCACCTAGCACTTCGAGAGAGATGTGACGTAGATGGAGAAGGAGCCAGATGCTGAATAAGACGGTTCAAGAAATTGCGCTTTAGGTTAGATTGTGCTGGACGTTAAAACTGTGATGACGCGAGTTTAATGAATTTGTTTTGTGTTTTTATGTTCTGTCCTTCGTCAGCAAATAAACTGTGTGTGTGTAATAAGTAGTTATTATTCTGAATCTTTACCCACACCACATAAATGACTAATACAGAAGAGATTGAAAAAGTATACAATCAATTTGTGAGAGTAAACAATAAAATAATAATTGAGCATTCAAAATATAACTTCATTGAATTCTCTCTCCCTGATGTGATTTAAATAAATCTCAGGTAGAATAACGAGATGAAATCTTAATGAAGCTAATTTGAAATGAATGGCAAAGGGAAAAAAATGACCCAACAATAATTTTCTTATGAATTAAGCTAATAATTAACAGATAGCCTTTGAAAACGTTACATTCATTTTCGTTACGATTGCTCAGTTTTGAATTCAAGTATATGAAATAGTTTTTGTAATGTAAGTGGGAAGTCCGACAAAATGTGAAGAACATGAAATCGTAATTATTCATTTTAAACATGCGAAAAGGGAACAGAAACTGTAAATAGTAATGCTTCTGGCAGTACAAAGTATAACTGAAAGTTTTTGAGAAAATCAAATAAAAATTATAATAAAGATAGACAGTGAGAAATAAATTGCTTCTTTTATACTAAGGGACAATTAAATATACCGAAGGAGAAATATTTTAGAATGTAAGTTTTTACTGAAATTGTTAAACTAGTTTTTCGGAATACATGGATAAAACACAATAGAATTTCGTATATCAGTCTAAGAATAAAAATTGCGTGTAAAATTCCTGAATGCTTGCATTGCGATTATTTTGATTTTTAGAAAAATGTTACATCTTCAAACCAAAATTTACTGTCTTGGATTTCATGAAAAATGTTGAGGTTTTTAAAAGGATTTCAGCCAAGAATACACGCTATCGATTAAATTGAAAAACACAGAGGTGTACTCCTCATGGTTTGAGGCAGGCAAAGGGTTTGGAAATTCCCACACGAAATTTATGTACTTACACGTTAGAAATGGTAAACTCTATCATAAAGATAAAAAAAAAGCAAGCTATCATTTGTTTATATTAGCATCAGAATAGACCCCAAATATTAAGCTAGGATCACTCAAAAAAAAAAAAAAAAAAAAGCTATATAACTACACTCCTCCGCAATAAACGTAATTTAAAATTGTTTAAATTATGGCAGAAATCTTAGAAAATATTAAATTTTGAATAAAGAATAACGCGAGGGTCTTATATCTTTGAAAAATGGCAAAAATATCTCCAGATAGTATGGAAACAACAGTCCACTCTAAGCATTGTAGTGGGTTTACCGAGCTAATTCTATAATTGCATTTTACATGAATAATTTCATAATTTACATTTTTATCGTATGTTTTCATGAAAATGTAGCATTTTGACATTATACAAGGTGTTTTGAAACTTATGGGGAAACCTTTAAGGGGTGATAGAAAACATCTAAAGAAGTAATTGGCAAAAGAACAAGCGGTGAACCACTAGACGGCGCTGTAATGGAAAGCATAAAGCGCGAGTTTTCTTACATATCGTCATTTCAGGAGGCATGGTGACGATACACACACACATACATAAAGAGTACTGAGTTTCCTTAACAAACAAGGAGATACAGCAAAGCACCCAAGGCTAAGAAATTCATGATGGGCTGACAAGACCTCGGGTGACGCCATAGGCAGTACTAATCTCGCAGAGATTGGCGAGGCGAATGCTTACTCCACCGAAGACAACGTTATTTCGTGAACTTTCGGATACTCCCTTGTATGAAGGGATTAAGTTTGAGGGTTGAATTGGATCTAAGGAAGATCAAGGAGAAAGTATCAATTCAGATGTTTTCTTTGTGATCTCTGGCTGAGATCTGAAGTCTTGAGATTCATCTCCAAAACCTCGTTGTAATATAAGCGCTGCTAATATAAAATCAACTTGTAAGAAAGTATACAAAATTAATTAAAATTGCATTAAAACCAATAAATGACATCAATAAATAATAAATAAATAGATGTCAAATTTAGACACTATTTGATATTTTATTTGATACGATAAATATTTGACTACACCACTATTTCTTATTCTATGTAATTTTTCGTACTTTCTCAACTACAAAATATTCAAGGATCTCTTATGTAACAAAGCTTCAAAAAATGCTTGTCTTAATGCGAAATATACTCTCATAATGTTTGTTTTCCTATACATACCAAGTGTTTTAAGTACTTTCTTGTTCATAGTAGTAACTTTCAACAAGTTATTACTTAACTTGGTTCGAAAGTTTATTTTACATGCTTGGATTACTATTTTATTTTAAAGTATGGAAATACAATATGTACCACAGAAGATTAAAGTCTATACAAAATTAAATAAATGCGCAACATTGTAGCTAAATAGTGCCTACCAATTTAACTTTTTACTCAAATTATGCTAATTTATAATCAAAAATTTTATTTTTACGAATCTTTGTAAAATATTTTTGCCAAAAACAGAGACCCATTTATAGATTTTATACGTACTTGTACTCAGATACAATATTGTACCACGGAAAATAAACATGATCAGATAAATTAGTAACATGTAGCAAATGCATGCTAATTTCAAAATCAAATTATGTGCATTTGCATTCGCAAGCTTTATTCTTATAAATCTATGTAAGATAATTTTGGTAAAAGAGGTTTTTTTACAACGTTTTTCTGAATTTCACTTGGTGTGTGTGTGTGTGTGTGTGTGTGTGTGTGTGTGTGTCATCAAATTTTCGATCGTTAATTTAACCAACTTCCCATCAAGCTAGAGCTTTGATATTTCGGGAATCGTTCGTACTCGCCTAACAATGCAATATTTATTCGTTTGCGACAAGTTTTAACTCATATTTCAATAATTTTAATAAGTCAAAATATTCTTTCCTCGAGGCGCTTTTAGGATTCAGGGAAAAATTTCTTTCCCCCTCTGGGAACACCGGGCACTCCCCACGCAGCATGAGGTTATCGTAAACCTTTTGTACTCACAAAGGGGAGATACTATCTCCCCTTTACAATCTCCGAGATAGTAAGGGTTGCTGACTTTTAGTCAGTAATCATTCGCAAGAAAGAAAGTTTCCAATATTAGGCGCCATGTCTTATCACAATAATTTTTTCTGAATTCTGGTTCCCATTTTTTTTTTAATAGAATGACTTACAAACTTTCAAATGCATGTTTTGATTTTATATTATGAATTTTTTAATACGCTCACAAATGTCTCTTTTTAAGTAAATTTTAAAGATAAAATAACTAACAGTATTAACTAATATTTCAATAATTTTCTCTAATAAACTTTGCCACCATATAAAAACGTTGCTTTTAAAAACGTTGGTTTTTATATCGAATTATTTATATATTATTTATACTTGAAATGTTAACTTTAAAAGCTTAGTTGACAAGCTTGAATAAGATATTAAAATTACATATTAAATTTAATTATTTTTTAAGTTTTCGAAAATGTTATAAATTCGGGAATTCGAACATTTTATTTTAAATAAGGAAAAGAAGCTGTATAGCGTTAAGTTGAATTTAAAGACATATGTGTTAAGAATGGGGAAGGGTTTAGACCAGTGATCCCCAAACCATTTTGGTCATGGAACCCCGAAATTTGTTACCAATGATCGCGGAACCCTGAATATTTTTTAATTAACGATTTTTCAAAATTAATAACTGATATTAAATGAAACAAGTATTATTTTGGTATTTCAGATTTTATTGAATTAAAAAAAAACTTTAAAAAAAATCAATTCATCATAGAAATAATTAATAAAAATACAAAACATAAACTAAAATAAATGGAAAATCTTTGATGTGAATGATGATTCTTTTAAAATTTGGCGTTTGATAACTCAACTTGCACATTTGGTGCAGCATCAAGTTTGTTACGATATTTGGTTTTTGTCGCAACATATTTTGAAAACCCAGCTTCACACAAATAAGTGGTTGCAAACGGCCAAAAAATAGCCTGTTTTTCTAAATTTGGATATTCATCGAATACATCTAACCAGAATATTGTTAATGAAACTGTTCTAAATTTGGCTTCTAATTGTGTATCCGAACTCAATTCAATCAAATTTTCATAATCCATGGAATGAAATCCTTTTGGTTTTCTTTTATTTTAAAAGGATTTTGTACTCAGTAATTATCTTGATTCTATAGGTTTGGTTAAACATCCATACACCGGTATATTGCACAAAAAGAGAAAAAAAAAAACCCATAAATTTTGGGGGTCGATTGTAAACTTTCCGAGGAAAACGTGTGTGAATATATTAAACACCATTCTTATTTTTTTAATAAAATTAAATTTGTCTCGTGGAACCCTTAAATTTTTTCATGGAACCCCAGGGCTCCACCGAATTCACTTTGGGAACCACTGGTTTAGACAACAATATTTACGTTAAGGTGTATCTACGAACCAAGGTTATATGATTAAATGTAGGATAATAATGAAATAGTTTTCATATTTTAAGTTTATTGCATATTTTGGTGCCATCTATTTTTAAAAGTGCTATCTATATATTTCCTTCTTAAGTGAAAGTATCACTTATATATATATATATATATATATATATATATATATATATATATATAT
>BMAW01119405.1:130400-159702 GCA_019974015.1 Nephila pilipes
ATATATATATATATATATATATATATATATATATATATATATATATAACAGGTCAATTGAAAAGTCCCCGGTCTGACACATAGATGGTGCTACTAGAATTAAATCCATATGTTTTTTAGTTAGCCCTAACCCTCAAAAGATGCGTGTATAAATTTGACAGCTGTCGGATCATTAGTTTGTGAATTATAGCATTTTGAGTGAAGCAACTTTTGTTAGTGTGAAAAAAATGGATAAAAAGGAATTTCGCGTGTTGATAAAATATTGCTTTTTGAGGGGAAAAAATACAGTTGAAGCAAAAACTTGGCTTGATGCCGAGTTTCCGGACACTGCCCCAGGAAAATCAACCATCAAGGATTGGTATGCTAAGTTTAGACGTGGTGAAATGAGCACCGAAGACGGTGAACGCCCAAAAGAGGTTGTTACCGACGAAAGCATTAAAAAAATCCACAAAATGATTTTGAATGACCGTAAATTGAAATTGAATGAACTCTAAAGATATCAACTGAACGTGTACATCATATCATTCACGAATATTTGGGTATGAGATTCAAATTTTCGTGAACGACATACCTAAACACAACAACACAATTCTCTGCATGTACGCAGACGATACAGCGATACTTGCAAAACACAGAAACAACAAAGTAATCGCACATCATATCAACAGACACATTTCAATACTAGAAGACTGGTTCTCCAAATGGAAAATAGCACTGAATGTTACAAAAATGGTGGCCGTTTTCTTCACTAAATCAACAAGATCACCAATACCACAAATTTATATTCATAACACACCAATTCCTTGGTCTCAAAAAGCCAAATACCTTGGCATTATCCTCGATAAAACACTCACTTTCAGACAACATATAACACAACTTCTAGATAAATTCCGACTTGCCGCGAATAAATTAATCCCACTAATTTGTCGCAGTTCTACTTTGCCTATCAAATATAAATTGCTTGTCTATACACTGTATCTGCGACCCATCATTACCTACGCTTGTCCAATTTGGAATCAGGCTGCTCAAATCCACCACAATAAATTAGAAATTTTACAAAACGATATTTTAAGGATGATCGCACAAGCTAGATGGTTTGTGCGAAATGATGATATCAGAGACTCCCTAAAATTCTACAAACTCCAAAATTATAATAATTTAATCACTGAAAAACTTAATAATACCCTTATCAACCACCCAAACCCTTCAATTCAGCAAATCAATCACTACAATCGTAATTATAGAACCCCAACAAGCTTAGATTAATTCTTATATATGCTTCCTTAGCTCACCATACCCTCAACCAATAGGAAAGCTTCCTCTCCCCCTTAGAGGAAAGAGGGAAGTTTCTCCTAACCAAGATAGAAAATTTCTCAGTACTCGAGTAGCTGCTCCCTGATTGAACAAGCGCTATCATAGCCCCCCCCCACCTCACTGCTCACTCACTAAAGTTCATAGAATCTTAAACTCAATAAACTTTTATAACTTAATGCAATTAGTTGATAATATTTATATCGTTTATTTATCTCATTAGTAAATACTTAAAATTGTGCAGCATCCATTTTTACCAGGGTATTGTAATAGCATGTAATCAGGTTCAACTCAGATGAGAGACATAGACCCATTCTGGGTTCGGCGCTCTATATAAACCTTCAATACGAGAAAGCTCTGTGCAAAGTGGGTGCCGCGCGAGCTCACTTTTGAACAAAAACAACGACGAGTTGATGATTCGGAGCAGTGTTTGAAGATGATCAAGCGTAATAAACCCGAGTTTTTGCGTCGATATATGACAATGGATGAAACATGGCTCCATCATTTCACTCCGAAGTCCAATTGACAGTCATCCGAGTGGACTGCACACGATGAACCCGCTCCAAAGCGTGGGAAAACGCAACAGTCGGCTGGCAAGGTTAGGGCGTCTGTATTTTGGGATGCGCATGGAATAATTTTCATTGACTACCTTGAAAAAGGAAGGACCACCAACAGCGACTATTACATAGCGTTATTGGACCGTTTGAAGGACGAAATCGCAGAAAAACGGCCGCATTTGAAGAAAAAGAAAGTGCTGCTTCCCCAAGACAATGCACCGTGTCACAAGTCAGTGAAAACGATGGCAAAAATCCATGAATTGGGCTTCGAATTGCTTCCTCATCCACCGTATTCTCCAGATCTGGGCCCCAGCGACTATTTCCTGTTCTCAGATCTCAAAAGAATGCTCGCTGGGAAGAAATTTTCGTCGACTGAAGAGGTGATCGCCGAAACTGAGGCCTATTTTGAAGAAAAGGACAAATCGTATTACAAAAATGGTATCGAAAAGTTGGAGGGTCGCTATAATCAGTGTATCACCCTTGAAGGGAATTATGTTGAATAAAAAAAAAACTAATTTTGCCAAAAAAATGTGTTTTACTACGGTAGGCCGGGGACTATATATATATATATATATATATATATATATATATAGATATATAGATATATGTAGAAAGTAGGGTGATGGAGATTGTTCATCCCGAATCTACGATGGTTTGCTCTTACGCAAAGGGCTGGTTGTCTAGGGGGGTAATTTCGGATTCCATGTAATGTTGTTGATGATATTCAAGGATGAAGCTTGCAGTAGCTTTACTTGTTTATTAGGAGATATGATGAAGAATGAAAAGTATTTACACTATGATATGAAAAGTAAGTTGACCAGTTCGTCAGATAAAGATAGATGGCTGCCTCATTTAACCCATATTGGCGATGGGCGCTGGAACGCGCTCGGGCGTTTGAAGTTTACTTTCGACGCGGGTAGCGAAGGAGAAGAGAAGAGAGGGAGCGAAAACGAGCGTCACTCGGTTTTGTTCTGGGATAGATGGCGCTGCATGAGCTTATCACGTGACTCTGATTCGTGGCGACATCTATCGAGTATCGGGAAACTGGTTTTACAGTAGATTGAAAAAATAAAATTAATTGCTTAATAATTTCAGATGGAAAATCCTACATATATAATATAACAAAGTTTTTCATAATTTTAAATTATATATATATATATATATATATATATATATATATAAGTCAAAATAATTTTGCACTATATGATTGAATGACAAGATCAACATCTCTGGACTAGGTATTCTACTAATAACATAAAATAATTAATAGCTATAGATGAGATGAGAAATATCATGTTTTGGATGAATAAAATTTCTGAGTAAAAAAAACAAGTTTTGTTGAAGTTATGGTAAAAAAATCCCAAAAATATGCGCATAGCATTTAATTATAACAACTCGAAAATTTCAAAATGTGTAGCGAATTTAATTTTTTGATAATCAGCTTAAGTTATTACTTTCAAACGCGTAAAGTAGAATATTAACAAATAAAAAATTTAATTTATCATCGAATTATTTTCAAGCAAGTCTAAAATAAATTTTAGAGGTCATTGGAATAAAGGACTCTTTGGCAAGAAGATTCATTTGATAATTTCACTCATGCTTTAACAATATAAATTATATTACTTTTGAAAAAAATAGTTTAGTGTATTTCACTCATAGAAAATTATTGAAAGTACTTTTCAGTCCTGTTGTGTAACTCGTTAGAGAGTAAAGTAGTGGCTTACATAAAAATGATATAGATGAAAATAAAAAATAATTATTATTAATTTAGTTTACGATCATAAAATAAATTTATGGCTTTTACTGTTTGCCGGATATAAATTAATAAAACTAAAGACCACCCATAACCTCTCACCGAGCTTATAAAAATTCTCATTTTATAACTCATAAAATTTATTTTAAATGATTACACAAAGCTATGGCATGCATTTATAAATATTCATAAAGGCCTCTATTTACTTATGATTTTGTTTGAATTGAAGCGTTGGAAAGAAAGAAAACTTGATAATATATATAACATTGTAATATGTCCTTATTGTACGCAAGATTGTAATATCCTCTTTTAATCGAACCACATTCCATTCTCAATTTCTGTTCATAATATGACTACGATCGTATAATTCTTAAATTTTTTGAAGCAACATCTCACTGGAACAACTCACTGGAATTTTTGAGAAGCAGATCAAGCTATTAAGAATCATAGTGAGACGACCCACGCGAGCGAGTTGTTCCTCGCTCTTTCAATCTCTATATGGTTGGAAACTGGTGTTTTCAGTTTATTTTTGTTGAATGGTTACAAAAGAATGACAATGTTTTGTTTTTGTAACTATGAACAGCAAGAGAATAATTCTGAATGACTTCCTGCAAGCTTTGAGTATTGTAGTATTTGAGTAAGAGTTTGAGAAATAAGAATATGTTTTGTAAATAATAGAATCGTAGATAACATATTTGTAGCTTTGTGTTTCGTTAACTTCTGATAACAGGCTAGTGTCTACTGAATTCGAGCTGATCCAATAATGAAACTACAATGTACAACGTAACCTTCAGTGGTCTTCAATTTTTCCATGGAACTGTTTTAGCTTCCAACCTGTGAAATGATTTATACATTGCCTGGAACTAACTTCGTGGATTATCCCCTTCTATTACTTAAAAGTTGATACGATATGATTAAAATAATTATCTACTTTTTTTTTTTTTTTTTTCGTTTTTGAAAGACGTAGTAAATATATACTGAAGAGTATTTTGTTTGAGAAAAATTGTTCGATTTTACATAAGCTTCTTCGGATTATCAATTTTTGAGGCTAGGGAATGGGGGAATTATTTTCACACGCGGCATTTTCTTATTTAATGAAAATTTCAAATGAATAAGATACTTTGAGAGAAGATAGATTCGCCTTCCATCAACCAGTGGTGCACCCAGAAAAGAATTTTGGGAATGCATATCATCGTTGCTATGATAGAAGCAATTGTTTGGTTTAGAATTACCATTTGCTAAAAAGTAAACAGAACGCTATATCAATCTAATTCCCCTTTTTTATAAAATTGTTCAAGTATTCATATAATTTATCAAATTATAATTTTTTTTAAAAAATAAAGATAATTTAAGAAAATTAATTAAGATACCATGAGAATAAAATTTGCATTTGGGAGGAGGAGGGTGCAGTTTTTTTAGGGATTATCAATTTTTGATAATCTCTAAGAAAAAAAACTGCCCTCTTTTCATCTATAAACACTGAAACTGAAGCACTCTATCAGACACAGCAAAGACTTTTCTATTCTGATCGTAGAAATCGGTTTAGTTGAAATCCTTTTTCTTCCTGAGATGAAAAAAAAATCAAAGCATGTCGAGAAAAGAATTCTTACTTTAAAATTTCAAACATCTATATTATAGGAAAGGGATGCTTATGTATCTTTGTTCTCCCCCTCCCCGTGAGCGCACTGTCATCAATAGATTTAAATCCTCTTTATCTCAAACGTTGCTCTCCCCCTCCATAAGGAACCTTTCCTGAAACCTCTATTAATTAAAATGGATATTGAACGAGGTAATTCAGTGCTAAATGCATTGGCATATTCGAACCTCTATATTTCAAATTTATGTACATCGAAAATGTCTATACGTGGAGCTTTTTCAGGAATTTTCACTGTAAAATTTTCACTGTAGTCTCTTTATAGCGAACAATTTTTGAATTTGAGCAGTTTTTACATATGAGTGAAAAATTAATTGTGATTGATTATCCCACCAGTCAGGATATCCTGGAGAACTTCTTTAGTCAAGATGATCTCAAAGATGATGTTAACAACCTAGATGAATAAAATAAATAAATAAATAAATAACACCCAGAAAACATGTAATGGAAGTTTTCCAAATTGCCCATCATAACTTGAGATACCTTTCACGTGGGAGCGCGCCGTTGCAGTATATCACTAGTTGTGATTTGCATGCGATTGTCTTAGATAAGAGGTTCCAAACCTTTTTTTAAACGCGACCTTTTTCCAAACTTAAAAAAATTCTCGTGATCCCCCCCACACTCCCCCCCTCATCCGCTAGATCACTACATATAAAAAGTTTGAATTTTTTTTCGTTTATCTGTTTTTAATTCCGAATTTGCAACGATGAAAAATACTAAGGTCGAAAGTTGGAGTTTAAAACACTACTTTTTTTTACAATTTGGTTTAAACTGTTATTTTGGTATATGTATTGGTGTATATCGTGATACATTGATGTAATTACACAATATTAGCTAATGAAAAGAAGAAGAGAAAAGAGTCAACATGTTTTTTTTTAAAAAAAATTAACCCCTATTTTGAAAATTTTATAGTTAAAATTGCTTTATTTTTAAAATCTGTTAATATAATAAAAAAGCAACATAATATTGAAGTAAAAAAAGAAAATGTGAAATAAAAGCAATAAAAATAAATAAATAAATGATAAAAATAAAAACATATCCGACAAGTATGTAAGAACATCACCGTTCACAATATCTTGCATCCAGTAAACATAAAATCAAAATATAACAAGTCGGCAACTCAAAAATCCATTTTTGTGAAGCAACATTCAAAATTAGAAGAGCAGCTGAAGCTACCCACGCCTTCCTTACATCAAAACAACATCATAGTTACATAACATGTGATTGATTATCAAAATTATGTAAACACCATTGCCAGATTCTTAAATTGAGTCAAAATTTTATTCTGTTCATACCAAAACGAAGGCTGTTGTCAACAATGTTCTTGCACCTAAGTCTCTTCAAATGACTCTGGAAACGTTGAAAAGTGTTCCATTAACTTGAGAATGTACTGATGCTTCGAATTTTGGAGTAATAACACTTTTCATCTATTTTAATTCTTCATTTCGATAGAAATCTAGGCATGTCCTATAAACCTATAAAAATACTATCATTTCACAATGAAGAAGCTGAAACTATATCTTGAGAACTAATAACATCTTTAGGAGGAAAAAAATCTGAAAGGAAAATGTTTAGCGTTTGTGGGGGAGACTTCTGCAATACCAACTTGGTGGCATAAATAGCGTTGGAGGGAAAATAACGTATTCCAGTATTTAAGCAATTCATCGAGAAAAGACATCTTTGGTATTGGTTACTCGAGCATAACTATATTGTATAATTGTGTGTAATATAGATTAAATACCGTAGTCATTGACACATTAAATCATCAATCTTAATTATTTTTCAATTTAAACTGTAAGAACCAAAGCATTGAAAGAATTCTATAATTTTGTTCAAATAAAATTCAAAAAAAGCTGCTGTTTCACTCAAACCAAGGTAGACATCTATACTTCACACCATTCACCGGATGAAAATGTATCCGACTCTTATACTATATATATATATATATATATATATATATATATATATATATATATTTACATAAAAGGAATATTCCCTTATGTTAATGAATATTTTAAAGAATGGTTTTGATGTTTATACGTCATTCTCTTATGTATATTTTTCAAAGCAAAATAAATAGCACGGATAAAGAAAATTACTGTCTCTCAAAAATAACAGAAATTCCATATTCAATTAAGACCAGTTTAACTAAAAGAAACAAGCACAATATTTCGCCACACACACACCACTAAAAGTGAAGCGAATTACAAAAAGTAACAGGGAGAAATTCAATATATCTTCAAATATGAAACAATAATTTAACATTTATGAACGGAGAAATTTATATCTAAATAAATGCCCAACTTCTTTCGAAGAATCTTACATTTTTGATTTTACGTTAGTGTGTGTGTGTGACAAAGACACGTCTTGGAGGCATGGGGGATATTGAACATTGCTTTGCATACTTAAGCGAAAGAGGAGTGGAACTGAATGACTCTTTATTATTTGATAAGTAACTACATTCATTCAATTATCTTTAACAATTGGAACACAGAGCTAAATTTTTAACTCTTTAAACTGATTTAAAATAGATTAAATATCTTTCTGAAAGATCTTGTCTTCAGAATTTTTTAAAGATTGTTCAGTATTCCTTGCAATTCCAGCTCATAATGCTAATATTAAGATCTTTAGCATTATAAAATCAATATGAAAAGATGAACGAAAAAGGTTGCTACCAGAATCAGTAAAATTGAGTGATTCTTGTTCAATAGAACTTCAAAAATATGAATTGTAAAATATTTTATGAGTTCTGCTTTATCAAAAAGAAGGAAAAAAAAATTGAAACAAATAAGAAGCAAAGCAAATCAAGATTTTGTTTAAAATAAAGAGAAAAATAGAATGCTTTGTATGTAAAACATGCACATGATTATTTTTAAAAATTTTGTTTTTAAGTTTCTTAGTTTCTTCAAAATTTACATTGTGTGTTTCTTACAAGAAATTTATTGAATTAGTCCAATATTCAAAATTCTATTTGTTATTCTTTTATAATTTAACCTAAATATTTTTATATGAAATGGTGAATGTGCTAATACGTATTATTTATTTTTTATAAGCAGAGTTGGTAACCCTATTTTCATCACAAGAAAATGAATTAGTTATGAAATTTAGCGTTAGAGATTTACATACGATTATCAACAACATTAAAACTAGCAGTTATGAGTACATTTCTTAGAAAACGTTCATAATACAATTTTTATTCTCAAAATGTGAAGGGTAAGACTTTCTCTTGCGTCAGCAAATTTGAAGCTTCACTACATTCTATTTCGTTTTTCATGAAATCTTCTAAACCTGTAACACATTTCTTCTTTTGATTTTTCCTTCGGTTAAATTTTAGAACAGATTTTAACAACACAAGCATCAATAACTGACCAAATGAACCTTTTGTAACACCTTGCACTTCCAAATTCCAAATTGCCATTTTGATTTCATCATAACCTGTACACAGCTTTAACATTATTTTACCTGTTCTAGATTCAATAACTTATTCATGAATAAACTAATTATAATTAATTTTATATACTATCATCACAGTTCCTTTCGTTCAATTTTTTTGAAGCTGTTACAGTGCTTACTACATTACTTACATTTTTCTACCTTACTAAGACTTTCGTTTTTGTCTTTTGTGCTTTCGTAACTGTGTTCAAAATCTCCGCGAATTTTTTATGGTCTCCTGAATATTTTTCTAACGCCGGTTTTAGATGTGTTACAGAAGTTTGAATACTAAACAGTTTATTTATACTTTGATCAGTGGTGTAGTTTGAACATAAATTTCATCTCCCTCTCCTAACACTGGATTAATTCGTTTTACTACTCGAGAACACATTCCTCTGTAGCAACTACAACCACTTATAAAGACTATACTTCAATTAACGAATGAACAGCCTCAAACGATTCTTTTAAGTTACTTTTATTTTCTAATATTAAATTCATGCAATTTGCATGAAGCATTCCTGCCTTACTTTACTAGGGCTGCGGCAGCCTAGTTGTTATGGCTTCAGATTCGTGTCCGGCGGTTTTCGTTCAGTCGCGGGTTCGATCCTTGGACGCTAAAGACCCGCCGTATAGTCGGGGCTGATGCACGTTAAATCTGTCGGGGCCCAAAGTTCTCCCAATGGTGTGGTGTGGAAGTTAGGAGAGGGGGTGCCAGCTCAGGTATCTTCCTCTTCATTTGACCGAGGTTCAAAATTACGAGGTCCGTCGCCAATAGCCCTCGTGTTGCTTCTAGTGCGACGTTAATAAAAACTAAACTAAAAGCCTTACTTTACTAAATTTTCCTCAACCCTTTTTAACAGCTTAGAAACTGTTGGTCTCAAAGTGCTTCACTTCTGTTTTAATCTATCTAAGGCCTTTCGTCAATATGAAAATACTCCTAAGACTTCATTTATTAAGTCAAAGAAATATTATATTTTTAAATTTAAATAAAATATTTTCATGCTTTTAATTAAATTTTTAAGGCACGTACTAGACCTCGCTCTAATTCTTTCCATAGATATCTGTTGTGGAACTCGATTGGATGATTAATGAGTGGATTGCATGAATTTTAAATATCTTTTTCCCTAACACATGGGAGCTTGCTCGCAAAGGCCACTCAAACGAGAATGCCCAAAAAATATTCGTCCTGTCCAATCTAAGACCTTTGACCTTAAGATTTCCTGCCAGGGTGATGCTAGTTAATATCCGTTTAAAAAAGAGAAGATAAAAGAGAAAAATACCTTCGCGTGGTCATCTAATATGGTGCCTGCACAGCTCAAAAAGAGTGCGAAATCGCTAAGCTAACAGGGGAATGTGAATAGTATCCATCATAAATTACTTGCATGTTGAAATGGATGACATTTCTCTTTTAAATAATCATAGCCTAAAATATATAAAGAGCATTTAACACTTGCCATCAAGTTTTAAATTTGGTTTTTAAAATTGATAACCAGCGACCTCCCAGAAAAGTCAAGGCGATTCTTTTGAGGGTCACGACTCACCGTTTAGGAACTAATGTCTCAGACAGAGACAGGTGTTTTGCGTTGGGGGAACATGTAACCAATAGTTCCCGACGGAAAGCCTAAAGCGCGACTTTTCTTACATATCGTCATTTCTACCGTGGATTTCAGGAGGTACAGAGATGAACAGTAATCTGGGAAAATGCCATGTCTCATGAAGTCCAAGGTAGAAATGGCGATGTGTGAGAAAAGTGACGCTTTATGCTTCCCATTACAACGGCGTCTAGTGGTTCGCCCTTATCTCTCCATCTACGCACTGTTTAGTGAAAATTGCTAGTTTAGATGTTTTCTATCACCCCTTAAATTTTTGCCCATAAATTTCGAAATACCCTGTATTAGATTTATCATACATAAGTTTACACAAAATAAGGCTGAACACGAAATTAACTTACTCAAAATGGCAGCTCCCTTTTTCACTCTCTGGCAATAGATATATTTCTGGAATTTCTGTTTACGCAATTTATTGTTATCTTTTTCACATCAATGACCCGCAGTCACACAGTGAACCTTTGGTGAAAGGTTTGAAGATAATTGGATTAATGAAAAACAAATTTACGAAGCACATATTCCTTCAGTTGTCACCAACAATCGAGAAATGAGCGCTGTTTCTTTTTTCTTCTCTTTGATCTTCACTTCTCTGACCACACACAGCTTTCTCTTTCTTTTTTTTTTTTCCTGCTCATTTCCTTTTCTCTTTTCCATTCTCTCATCCGCAGTTGATACCCGCTCTTTATGCGCAGCGCAGCACTGAAAACGCTGACAGCCGTCGTAAATATTTATCTATCAAGAAACAATTCCTGTCTTTAATTGATTCGATACCTACAACGACGGGCTCGTGATGAAAGTTGACTTATCCGTCGATGGTCATTTTCATTTGGGGCAGGGGGAAGAAGAGAGAGAAAAAAAAATGTAAACTTCATTTAAGAGATTATCCTGTTGCTGATGACTGATTTGGAAGATCTTGCCTCATGCATATTCTCAGAGCATTCTTACAGCAAAATAGCGCTTAAAAAAAAAAAAAAAAAAAAAAAAAAAAAAAAGATATATTCGTTATTTTTTAGAACATTGAAGATAGATTTATAACGACTGTTAATTTTCCAATAGAACACTCGTAATGGAATGGAAAACATTTCGCAACCAGAAAGCCAAAGTTGGACTACGAGAAAGTGCGAGTAATTGTGGAATTTCCTATTAGACAGAATGTGTTTTATTTATACATTCAAATATGTATCGATTAATTTCCTACACCTAAATCCCTATTAATTATTACAACGTTTTTCTGAATTTCACTTGGTGTGTGTGTGTGTCATCAAATTTTCGATCGTTAATTTAACCAACTTCCCATCAAGCTAGAGCTTTGAAATTTTGGGAATCGTTCGTACTGGCCTAACAATGCAATATTTAGACGTTTGCGACAAGTTTTAACTAATATTTCAATAATTTTAATAAGTCAAAATATTCTTTCCTCTCGGCGCTTTTAGGATTGAGGAAAAAATTTCTTTCCCCCTCTGGGAGCACCGGGCACTCTCCACGCAGCATGAGGTATCGTAAACCTTTTGTACTCACAAAGGGGAGATACTATCTCCCCTTTACTATCTCCGAGATAGTAAGGGTTGCTGACTATTAGTCAGTAATCATTAGCAAGAAAGAAAGTTTCCAATATTTGGCGCCGTGTCTTATCACAATAATTTTTTCTGAATTCTGGTTCCCATTCTTTTTTTAATAGAATGACTTACAAACTTTCAAATGCATGTTTTGATTTTATGAGTATTATGAATTTTTTAAAACTCTCACAAATGTCTCTTTTTAAGTAAATTTTAAAGTTAAAAATAACTAACAGTTTTAACTAATATTTCAATAATTTTCTCTAATAAACTTTGCCACTATATAAAAACGTTGTTTTTAAAAACGTTGGTATTTATATCGAATTATTTCATAAATACATTCCTAAACATTATGCATTCATGAAATTCGCGTAAAACAACCTTTTCCATATAAAAATGAATAAGTTCATTCCAATTCAAAAATGAAAGCAAAATGATGGAGGGAAAAAACAAATGTTAAATGCATTATAATCATACAGTTTTTATTTACAGTGCATGGGAAACACACACATATACACGTAAGTATACATAGAATTTTGTGGGAAGAGATTACAATCGTTTTACGAATGTGAATTCTGATTTGTGTTGAATGCTTTGAACAGAACACTTTTACGTAGCGGAACTGACGAATGTTAAATCTGGTCGAGGTCTCCAGTCCTCCCGCTGGAGTGGAGTGGAAGTTTAAAGAATAAAGTGCCAGTTCAGGTGTCGTCCTCAAAATCCCTTGATCGAGATTCAAACTGACATGGTCGGTCGTCAAAAGATCTCGTGTTGCTTCTACTGCTACGTTTATAAAATCAATCAATCATGGAAAATTTAGAAAAATATTTTTATTCTTTAGATGATGAAGGGGGAAAGAGGAGAATTTTTTCAAGGAGAAAGGTCGCAGTAGTTTATTCATTGCAATAAGCATGACCCTGATTTATTTACGGTTTAACAAAATCGCTCATGTTCATCGATCAGATACTCTTAAATACATATATTCCTTTTTGGAAGAATCTGATTGCTACGTATGTCGATATAAAATTCTTCAAGTTTCATTGGTGCAGTGTTAGGTGGTTAAAATAACGAGAGAAAAAAAAATTCAGATTTGAATCCCGATTTCACCGAAGACCCGTCGTGAGGTAAAATAAGGGCAACTGCACTGAACCTATCTTCTCGTGAGGTTAGAAACTGAAGTATTAGATCAGTTGACTTCTTGTGCAGTGAACGAGATTTAAAATAACGAGGTACATTCGTCCACAGTTCTCGCGTTGCTTCTAAGTGCAACGTTAATTTAAACAAAACTGGAAATTTAGTATTTGAAGCAAAAAAACTAAATAGACATATACCTTATGTTTTTTAATGATGACTTTTTGGTTTAGAACTGCAAATGTGATTGCTATAGAGTAATATCTTTTTCTTACAACGCTTTTATGTATTTCACTTGGTGTCTGTCTGTGTGTGTATCAGTGTGTCATCAAATTTTCGATCGTTAATTTAACCAACATCCCATCAAGCTAGAGCTCTGAAACTTTGGGAATTGTTCTTACTCACCTAACTATGCAATATTTAGACATTTGCGACAACTAATATTTCAATATTATATCGAATTATGTAGAGTTGTGTTGGTATAGAAGTTTGTTGAGTGGGTTGCCTTCTTCAGGTGAAGTCTTCGTCACTTAGCTGTGCCCCAAGATTACGAGTTCCGTTATCAATAGTTTTAGTGTTGCACCTAGGTGCTACGCTAATAAGCAATACACACCTGTTTGTGAAGCAGAAACACTCGCTTTGCTCGATAATTAATTTTCTTTTGTTAAGTTATATTCTGTGATTAAAATACAAATGCTAGAATTAAAGTTTTTGTCAAAGGGGAAAGAAGCGAGCTGATACCTAATTTTCTTAACTTCAACATCGTTGCGCATGAGGACTTTCAAACTGTATTAAATTAATGCAAAACAGTAAGTATTTTTTTTACACGTTTTGGTTAAGTGGGGAATCTAGTTCCTAACTAACAAACTAACAACTATCAAGTCATAACGTTAACAAAAAGTCACAAGGACAAAGATCTCGAATTAAACGGGGGAAAACACCTTTATTGTCGACCACATACAAATCCATATTCAGAAACATTGAGGATGAATATTTAATTTACTTTCTACATAGGGAAATTATTTTATAAACTTCTTCTTAAGGCTTCCATCTATCGGCCATTTTGATTTAATGAATGTAATGTTAATCCTATGGAATTTCTATTACCGTTCTCAAATCTTTATTGTTTTATCTATTTGAATGCAACAAAAAGTATTCGAAAGAGCAAAAAAAAATAACGAAGGTTTCTGCGGAATTACATTTTCCCTCCGATTTTTGAAAATACTTAAAGATATTTTTTAAGACCGGGAAATCCACAAACAAATCATTAAAATAAGGGAAAAAACATTTTTAAGAATCGGAGGAAAAATGTAATTCTACAGAAACTCACTATTTTTTTGTTTTTTCGAATGCACTTTATTGCATTCAAATAGATCAAATAGTAAAGATTTGAGAACGGTAGTAGAATTTCCATAGGATTAACATTACATTCACGAAATCAAAATGGCCGATGGACGGGAGAATTAAGACGGTTATATTAAAAACTATCAAAAATAGAGATATCTTTATACCATCAATGAAGATTTTATGATAAATACAGACTATTGGTTTAATAATCATGTTTTCTTCTTCGATGCATTCGCACGTTTGTACTTTGTGATTATTGTTTTTGTTTGTGTATACATTGATCATTCTTATTTATTCAATCACATTCGAAAATATTTAAGTTCGTTTTTTTTTCCCTTTTTGCTTCATTTCTTATGAACATGAATTTTTTCTTAGCTCTTTTAAGACTTTTTTAAAAATATATTTCTGGCATTATTAGAAGCTGGTGAGTAAAAGTCATACAAAAAAATGTATAAATGTTCTCTAAGAAAAGGGAAACATTTTGAATTATTGCTCTTTAAAGACGTAAACGAAGCATCTCTACGTGATTGAACTTAATTGATCGTATCACTTATCAGATCTCATCTTTAAGTGTGAACACGAAACACAGTGACAGAAACGTGGGAAGAATAAATTAAATCCAAAGTACAAACACAGTGGTCTATGTGTTTTCATTAACATTTTGATTTTGGAACTTTATTTTCTTATATATTCCACTTCTCTTTATTTTAAACATATGATTTTATTGCCTTTAAAAGGAAAGTATATCTCTTCTGTTTTTCAATAAGGCAATGATTATCAAATGAACTACCTCTAATAAATTCTATATTTTTATTGGAATGATTTTTATTCTTTATGTATTTAAAGTTAAACAGTGTATGTGTGTGTGTGTGTGTGTATGTGTGTGAGAGAGAGAGAGCCAAGTCGATATTAAGATAAATACCAGAAAAAAAAATCTTGAAGTACTATTTAATCATTAAATATGTATTCACGAAATATAATATATACTTCTAAAATATCATTATGCTTTCACATTTAAGAAAGTTTAACAAAGAATTCTTTACGATAATTAGTTCCAGCTATCACGCTTACAAAATTGGATATTCGTTCATTTTCAAGACATCAGTGATTACTAACAAACAGAACATAGGCAATTATGCCATTACAAAACATTTTTTCGGTTTGTTTCTTCCTTAAGCATTTTACAAAAGATTTACACTTCTTTTCATGCTTTAGAAAGAAATATTTAAAAAATGTAAAGAATATTAAAAACGATTTTTATGCTTACGATTAGTCTGCCCAGTTTGCTCAAAACTAGATCTTTCATATATGTTTCTAATGATCGTACTGAAAGTAAGGAAAACATTTTTTCCAATTTGTTTTCGTAATGACTATAACTGTTATCCATTAAATTTCAACATTTCATCAATTATTCCAAAAATTCTTATTCTTGAGATGTTAGTTTTATCTTCGTCGTATTCAAACAAAACATTAAAGAATAGCAATACCTATAATATAGAAGCCTGTTGAAAAGAAGGTAAATTATGACAACCTTCTATTAAAGCGAACAAAACTGAATTCTTCCGTTTTCTTCAAAACTATACAAAAACAGCTGGAAAAATACATCTCCAGCAATGTCACTCATAAAATAAATAATACCGAATTTCCTAGATTTCTCATTAGAAAAATGAGCCCCATTTTTCCAGAATTCCAGCGAACAAAAACAACATGGAACAACAAGTGTCCCAAGACCGTTTCCTTCCAGCCGAAATCCCCGCTTATTTCCGTGAGACTAATTGAAAGTAGCTGTAAAATATCACTCAAAAAAACTCTTTTTTTCCCCTCCCTTCTTTTTACCATCGTGCACCATAACTTTAAACTGGGAATCGTTTTCTTCCTCCCCGTCTCTCCCCTTTACTCCATTTCATTAAATCACAGCAGCATTCGGTGTGGTTACAATGTCAGCTAGAACAAAACATCCCTCGGTTGACTCAATTCGCTTTGCTTCGCTTCGGATCAAGAAACATGATCTTGTGAGGGAAATTTCATCGCCAGAGATGCTGTACCAGTGGAAAAAGGGCTTCCAGCCGCTACTTGGGTGGTCCTACCACCAAGCAAGTCCCACAGCGTTTCTCCTTGGGTGGTCTTCGACTTCTGATGCCTCTCCTCCCCTTCCCCCTTGGCTGAATTTCTGCGGATTAAGTGTGCATCTGATAGTAAGCGCCATCTACTGATAAATTGACTAAAACAATCTTCATCTGTTTTGTTGGCGCAATTACATTCAATGATCCGAAGCAAATGGGATTGTTCGCAATGCGACCTGCATCGTTCGCGCATTATTGAAATATCCACTTCATAATAATTTTTTTGTGAAAAAAACTTTAGCTGAAACAGCTTTTGGACGATCATCGATCAAAGAAAGTTTATAAGAATTCCTTTTTATCCTATTTAAATTATAATTAGGATTTTCAGACAGCTTATTGGTGAATTGAAAAGAAAAAAAAAAGAATTCTTAATATTTATTGTTCTTACTGTACACATTTTGCATATATAACATTTCCCTTTGTGAGATAATAAATTATTTCAGGTAGTGGTAATGTATTTCTTACGCATTTCAGACACTTTTAAGTACGTCATAATTGAGAGGATTCCTGGAAATTAACACTGAAATTAATGGTATTCGTTAGAAAACTAAATTTGGGACAAATATATATAAATTATCCATTTAGTATTTTATAATTCTATTTATTTTTATTATAAAAAGTAATAAATATTTCATTTAGAAGAAATTAAACGCAAAACTAAAAAAGCATTTCAAAATACTGATTTTAGATAAATATTGATAGATAACTAAATTAACATTTTTAATGAGGAGGAGGGTGTTGCGTTTTATTTACAAGACTTAAACTATTAAGTCTTAGATTTGGAACTTACATTCTTAATTTTGATTATATTTACAAGAGTCTATGAAATAGAAAAATTTTGCACTGAAAGTTAGATTTTTCGGATCTCTTTTCCCAAGAAGGGTACGAATTCATTGTTTAAGAATCTCAGATTTGAAGATAGGGGAGGGGGAGCAATTCCAATTCTTATGAGAACAATACTCAAAGAGGTTTTTTTTTTGTCTGCAGGAAGTTTAAAAAATTCACAAATGTTCACATTATAAATTTTTATTCTCAATTATTTATATTTCCTTCGTGAAGAGGGCTTTAAATTTTTACTTGTTGAATCGTAGATGAGAAACACACACACACACACACACACACACACACACATGACAGTATTCAATGCGTTTGAACTTTTTTCGTTATTGTTAAGGTGAGTGTTCCGTTGTTCTCTCCAACAATTATTAAATCAATTATTTTGTAAAGGCATTGCATTAAATGCAAATATTTGTAAACAAATATCAACGAGAAAAGTTTTAATTCCCGATAAATGTTGTGTTCGTTACTGACACATAAAATTCTTTACATAAGCTAATAATAATAAATTACATAAAAATGTTGCAATAATAAAAATGAAATATAATTCAATTAAAAATTATTACAGTTTACTAATAGTAAGCCACTAGGTATGGATTTTCGGGGTCTTAAATTCAAAAATGATTTTAACATCTAAAAATAGTTAGCATTTCTTGTTTCTTTTAACATTAACGTTACAACAACGAATATGATGTATGTTAAACAAGGACGATATTAATCTCGAGTTATATCATTATTTAATGCTACGTATGTATTTATGCGATATTTAGTTAGTAAAATAAGCGATATTTAAACGAGTCGTGTCTTAATAAGTATTATCTAATTTATTCGCTTAATTTACAATAGAACAAGCTTCAGAAGGTGTTTTTAGCTATAAACGGAATGAGAAATAACGTTATAGTGCGTACATCGTTAGATTACACAAATACCTTTATTACTGAATTAATTCAGTAAAAAATAAATTTTGTTAAATTTTAGATTTTTAAGCAAAACTTTGAATAAACCTGTATTTATTATGTAACTCGTAGTTAGAAAATTTTGATTATTTTTTTACTTCATTTATTGTTGATTGAGAAGCAAAACAAAGGTTATTGGTGGCGCAACACGTAATTTTAAATCAAGGTCAAGTGATGAAGACGACACCTGAGCTGGAATTTCGCTCTCCATACTCCCACACAACGTCATCGGGAGAATTCGGAGCCACGACAGATTTAACATGCACTACTCCCTATACTCGGTGGATTTTTAGTGGAATCAGGATTCGAATCCTCGACTCGACAGAAACAGCGACGGCTGCGAGTTCGTAACCCTGACCACTGGGTTACATCGACCTACGGAAAGAGGAGAGAGAAAGAGAACTATTTGAAATTCAATGCAGCAGAATATGATTTTACTTAGATTTAAATTAATGTGATACTATAATGAAACCTTATGTGTTGTCTCATATTTCTGAGTAGTTACTAATTCTGAAACATGGTGAAATGATAAGGATAACACGTGGGATAATGTGTATCTTACTCTTTTAACTTCTATTCCTTATGAAGACATATAATTCTCAGTATAACGTGTAGCAGTCCCCCCCCCCCATATACTTGTCTTTTACAGAACTAGTTAGAAATCGAACCCGCAACTCGATTAGAGCTTTGTGGTTTACTACTTTAACTGTTCTGTCACAGATCTATTGTGGTGTGGATGTTAGGAGAGGGGGTGCCAGCTCAGGTGTCGTCCTCGTCACTTGACCGTGGTTCAAAATTACGAGGTCCGTCGCCAATAGCCCTCGTGTTGCTTCTAGTACGACATTAATAAAAACTAAACTAAACTAAACTAAAGCCACACATCTATAGCAGAGTGTGCTGTATTTATGTTATTAAGTAACAATCAAACATTTTCTTTTTTACTCATCATATATTGTAATACTTTTGGTACTTTGTTGAACAGAATGACTTGTTATCTAAATATAAACTCACTCTCTCAGTAAGCTACATTTGAATATAAGTTCAGGTGACAATTTTCCAATACGTTTTTTTTTTAAAAATATTGTTAAAAGTCAAAAAATTTATACTATAAAAAAACGTGATTAAGAATTAACGAGCTGATATTGTTGTAAATTAATACATATTGTTAAAATCTGAGCGTAGTCAGACATTTTAAAAAGCATTTATATAAATTAATGTCTTTAAAAACAGTGTTTATAGATTACCATAGGTAGTTAAAATTATTGTTAAAAATTATCAAATGCATAAATATCAAACAGGATATTTTATATAAATACGTTTTGTTTCTTGTTCCAAAAATAAAATATCTTTCAATTTACAAATATCGCTAGTTTTCATCAGTCGAGATAGCCGAAGCAACTTTCACTGCCTGAATTATCTCGACTGATAGACAGCTTTCCAACAGAACTATACATGAATTCACTTTTCCTCGAGCGCGGAAAAGAGGGAGGGTAGATTGCAATTTAAATAGGTCACTCACTAACCACTAACGTTGATTTTTCTACTCTATTATTTCGGAGATAATTATAATGTTTCCATAATTATCCCTACACGAGAGTTGATTAAAAAGAAATTCTGCATATTATGGCGTTTTGTTTCAGACTAAATGGGTTGCTCCGTCTTCCCCGAATTCGGACGAATCCTCGCAGGGCGTATCTCGGAAACATGCTCATTTGTTGAAACCCCTTCCTGTCTTTAGTGTTTAGTTTTGAAATAAGAGTATTTACTGAAATAATTACTAATTTTATAATGATACACGATTACCAACTTTAAAATGTGGATTTAAAAATGAGTACCATCTATAATTCTGGCAAAACTTCGATGGATAGTAATTTCCTTACTTTATCTGTGCAATTTACTTGGATCGTTTAATTTTTTGATTTTTGTACTTACAGGTTCGAGAGCGGTAAAATTATTTTTCGACATCTGCGTTTGGGCTTTATGATCGATATTTCGTGTAATAAGTAGTTAATATCCTAGTTTCGGAAATTAAAGCGGTATTTATGTTTTTGAATATACAGATAAAATTGTAGTAAGCCTTTTTCTAGAACGCCCAACGTATTTTCAGTCAATTGATTTTTCAATAGATACATGATTTTTTTCCCCTTTCTTTTTCTTGATTATCACTACTCGCGAGGTTTTAAATAGTATAAATCAGTGGTTTCCGAATTGTGATATGCATATTACTAAAACGTAAGGCGGGGCTCTTAATGATTGGCTTATAGACTCTTCTGATAGTCAATAGAAAAATTTCAGCATTTATGTGAGCTTAGACAGGGAAAATTATTTCGTTATTTTTGTTCTCTAATATTTTTATTAAATTTAAATCTTTTTCTCTAATATATATGTGTGTGTGTGTATGTATGTGTGCGTGCCTAAGTCCTTCCATTGACGTAGTGTGGAAGTTTGGAGAGGGAGGTACTAGATCAGGTGTCGTCCTCGTCATTTGACCGACGTTCGAAATTATGAGGTCCCTCACCAACAACCTTCGAGTTGCTTCTCAATGTGACGTTAATTTACAATAACCCATAAGAAGTGACACCTCTATTTAAGTGACAAAATGTCTCATTTGGTGGGTGGTGTACTACTGTATACCCCCCCCCCCCACACACACACAGTAGTACATCTTGCCTTCAGAATTGGTGGCCGCGGTAGCCTAATGGTCATGACTTCGGACCGGCGGTTTTCGTTCATTCCCGGGTTCGATCCTTGGCCGCTAAAGACCCGTCGGGCTAATATTTATCATTATTGTTTGTTCAAAGTTTAAAGCCTCTTTTTTCGAAACATTCGATCTTTAGAAGTAAGGGAACAATTCTTGAAGAATGTATGGAAGGATTGTTGATAAGAAAAATGGTGACAACATCTTCATTTTAAAATTTCTCTTGAAGGACCAAGGCCATGGTCATGAACTCGTGGTCTGCAGTTTTCGTTAAATTGCGTGCTCGAGCCTTGATTTACTAAAGTCCCGCCGTAGTGCCGGAGCTGATGCACGTTAAATCTGTCGGGGCCCAAAGTCCTCCCGTTGGCGTGGTGTGAAGTTAGGAGAAGGAGGTGGCAGCTCAGGTGTCGTCCTCGTCACTTGACCAAGGTTCAAAATTATTAGGTCCGTCGCCAATAGTCTTCGTGTTGCTTCTATTTCGACGTTAATAAAAACTAAACTAAAAAAACTAAAACTAAGCTTTCAGAATTGTGGTATATATGCATTGCAAAAGAAGTGCTTAAAATTTTGGAGGAACTGAATGATTTATTCTAGAGATAAGGCTATACAATAGGAGCTGATCAATAATATATTGGTTCTCCATTCGTTCTCCCACAAGTTGTTATCCTACTTGATATTGATTTGTAGATCTTTTGGATTTCCGATACGCGTAGTTGCCTGATTTCCGAATTTACTTTAATTATCGAATTAGATCGGTGAGATTTTTGAAGGAGCATATGTATGGTAAATAGGAAGGAAATACATCCCGAGGTGTAAAAAACCGTTGACGCACCAATATGCTGCAAAGATGTTACGACGATAATCTTGTGTACTGTTTTAAGAACCACTATTTCATATCAAACATTCTGAGTATTTTGTAAGATTTTTACAGTGGAGTACCTAGAAATTAATTTTTTTTTTTTGGGGTATAACGTCAATATTTCTTAATTTAGAATTACCTTTAGGTAAAAAGTAAATAAAACGCTATATCAGTCTTATTTCTCCCCTTTAAACCTGTTCAAATATTGATGTAATTTTTATCAAGTTATAACAATTTAAAAAGTAAAAATCATTTAAGAAAAATAATTAAGGTACCATGAGAATAAAATTTGTATTATTGGGGACTATGTTTTCTGAAGGGGTGTAATCCCCCTTCCTTATATTCGTCTACAAACACTGACCCAGAATTATTCTTTCATAGACAGTAGATACTTTTTTATTCTTTTCTCAAGAATCGGCCTTGTTGAAATTCTTTTTTTTTCATTCGTGATGAAAAAAAATACAAGCATATGGAGAAAACATCTCTCATGTTTAAACATTGGAACATCTATTATAGTATAATAAAAGACATATCCTGAAATATTTCAGTTTTGAGAAAAAACCTTGGGGGGGAGGGGGGCTGCATATGTTCCTTTACACTTCCCCTGTATACACCATTGATCCTATAGATTCTTTTTGTTAGATGAGGATTCAGTTTTCATTGATTTATCAACAAATTTCTTTCTTCCGATACAGTTGATGCCAGAACGCTGCGATTAAGGAACAACTGCTCTTAATCTTCATAATTCGACAAACATTTCGAGCAGTGTAATTTTATTGATTCTGGATACACACAAAACAGACAAACATTTATCCTTCTATTCACTTATCAATTTTTCAACAAGATAAAAGGATTTCGCTTCTTAGAATTTCCAATTTTAAATGCGAGTGAAGTTTTCGTATATCTGATCTTACCATGTTTAGTGAGAGACGTTATCTGCTTCTCTTGACAGACCACAAATACTTTTAAGATGAAAGCACGATACCTATCGCGGAAGAAGGAGACTTCCTGTTGATTCAGATATCTTAATTGACTTCTGCCAAGCTGACAATAAGAGGCAGGGGAATGGTTTCACGGAAAAATGTGGGAGAACTATGTTTCCTTTATAATGGAAGAAAGGTACCTCACCCTACAGCATTCTTCGACAAAAAGATATATTCAATGAAACTTGGTAGTGATTGAGAGTGTTCCGAGATTGACAATAGGCGTCGTAGCAATGATTGAAGTGAAGATAAACGCAGGGGGTAAGAAGGGTTGTCTCTTGTTTACTTGCACGAAGGTGTGGTGAGAATAAATTTTTTTCTTATTTGTTGGTTTGCCTGTCACCTTCCCTTTGTACCAGTAACATGCTTGACCTAGCGATTCAGGGTAGGCCAGATCAAGAGGAGTTAGTTTTGAGTATTTTACACTAGTCATGAATCAACTTATATAAAGTGGACCCCCTATGAGGGCTGCAAGCACCTTCTCAGATAGACTATCTATCTTGTATTATCAGTGGTGCTGGGACTGATTTCACCAGGTGCGGCACCCAAAGGTGTCATCGACTCCCTCCCTCCCTGTTTCCCCCTCTTTAGTAAGAAAATATTGAATTTTTATAATTTTTTTTCCTGTCACAGTTAACCCTTTCAGGACTGGTACCTTAGTCACCGAACCACTGTTTCCGGATGGTGCTCTAATAGGATGCAATTTCTTGTGGGTGCGGTCAAATCGCTTAATTTTGGAAAGAAATTCGAATAAATTGAATTCATTCAAATGTCGCATAAAATATATTTCGCATAAATTAAAAATTTAATAAATGAAATATTTAAATACAAAATTTATGATAATAAATAGATTGAATAAATAAGTAATAAATAATTTTGTGACGTTGGGCTATTCGTGGTTTTCTGTTCACTAACCTTGGGGACTTTTAATTAAAATTGATTGCTGTAAATAAACAACCTTTTCCCAACCAAAAATGAAACGTGAATGTTTAAATTACAGGCAGGTAGAAATAAAGTGAAGCGAGATAGATAAGAAGTCTATAAGCTAAGCTTGAGACACAACGGATGTCGAGTGACTTCAGCGTTTAACAGTTGTCTATAGTTGAGACGGGGTCGAGAATTGCTACAAATTATCGACGGCCTAGGGGAGCCTAGAAGTCGAGACAGCCTCAACTTTACTCTGTTGGTAAGAATCCGTTAATTTGATATTAGTGGAACGAGCGAATATATCTAAGGCCATATTTTGGGGAGAGTCGGTATACATTTGTCTTTATAGTATTCAATTATGAAATAAATATAGTGTGTACGATCTGTCTAACGTCTCTTTGACTGACTTATTGACTCTTAGTGTTAGTATATTTAGTTTAGCTATGGCACAAGTGACGAATAGGAATATAATCTCGTCACAACTTGAGTAAATTAATAATGGCTAAACTAAATAAATTAATAATAAGTAATTCTATTAATTTAAAAACAAACTTTGTCTATATTAATTAGAAATAAACTGAATAAAAGTAAAAATTTCATTCACATAAATTAATTTTATTTAAATGAATTATTCAAAAGTCATATTCGGTATATGCGGCCTCAGAGTCAATTTAAACGACAATTCATAAACGACACACCCAGGCGTGAGATGACGTTGCGGCCGATACATATATGATACACCCGACGCGAAAGGGTTAAAATGTAGGTAAAAATTATAATCGAATGTCGAAAATATTTTCGGTCCTTGTGTAAAATCTCGTTTACAATGTGAAACAGTGTACTTCAAATACCAATAATTCCTAATCTATTTACGTCAATCAAATCATTAATTAGTGACACTCTTTTGGTTTCGCGAAAATAACTGATGGGATTTTACCCATGTACAGTATTTAAAAATTTGTTTCACTATTCAAAAGAAATTTTGTATCAGAAAATTTATGCCGTGAGAAGATAGCATTCTTTCTCTAAAATAAATTAACCAGAGAAAGAAAATATTTTACATGTATTTGCCTGAAAAGTTCAAGATCAAGATGTTTTTTATTAACTGGTAATTAAGACAAAGTGAATGATTAATTTTTAGGAATAATAAGAAATAATAAGAATTTAAGAGTTTGGTTGGTTTGTTGCGGTAGCTTGAAATAAAAAAATATGATACCTAGATACCTATTTACAATATTTTTATAACAATTAATTAAAAATACTAAGATTGACATTAACAAAGTGCTTGTTGCACTTGCAATTCAAATGTAACATTTTTGGGGCATGTCGTAAGCTAGTAATGTCCTCGGACACGACGTTCTAGTCGAACGTTCAGTAGTGCTCTCATTGTCCCTTCTCTTCAAAAATGTTAGGTTGAATAGAAATGATCATGCCTCTTCCTAAACCATGGGACATATTCCTTTGTTTTGGTTGGATAGCTGAATGTTGTAAACAAATTATTGGTCATCAGCACTCCAACCAAGGCAGGAATTGACACCTGCTAAACTGGACACCTGATGTGGAGGTGTTCTTGGTTCCCAGGAGAATCGGACTTTATAAAGTCAAAGTTCATGAGAAACATAAATGTTGTTTGCCCTTTCTCGCGAGTTCAGATGTTTTTAATGATGATCTTGTCTGGATGTAAGGAGGACTGCTAGCGAACTTGCTAAGTGTGGTTGCCGCATATTCCCCCTTCAGTATCATTGTGATGATACGAAATAATCAGGGAAGTGAATATGACTGCCGGAACGAATTTGATGAATGTTTGCCTTTGCTGAAGTATCGAGTGATAATTTTGTTGCTCTAGGAGTTATGTCTGAGTCAGTAATGGGCATAAATATCGGTTTCACTCTATCAATGGAAATAGTGCAAAAGTTTCCATTAAAAATTTTATCACTGCTTTTTAGCACCAAGAATGGTCCATCATAGGGTGCTAGTAGTGGGCAACGAACAGAGTCGCCACTAACGAACTTGCTAAGTGTGGTCGCCGCAAGAGCATTCTGTACGAAATAATTTGAAATGGTATTCCTATCGGAATTTTTTGACTTTTTTTTTAAAAAAAAAAAATTCTTATTTTCGTGTGGCCGTGGTAGCCTTGAGGTCATAGTTGCGGACTCGCGATCGACACTGATTTTTGTCAAGTCGGGGATTCAAGCCCCAATGCCACTAAATACTCTTCGTATAGCGGGGCTGGTGTATGTTAAATCTGGTTGAGGTCCCAAATCCTCCAGTTGACGTGGTGGGGAAGGGTGAAGAGGAATCTGTCAACTCAGGTGTCATCATCGTCAATTGAGATATATTCGTAAGACATTGGATTTCAGAAGGCATTGCCCTTTTCTGATTACTGTACGTCGCCATGCCTCCTGAAATCCTCGGTAAACACGACGTTGAGTAAGGGGTGAGTGAGTGAATGTAAAGGTTTTTTTGGCGCAAGAGAGAGATCCAGATGTGGCTACTGTGTCAAACAAGATGTAATTATGTTATGATCTAGACGTGCGAGAAAAATTGAAAAAAGACAAAAATTGGAAGACAAGAAGGAGGATCGGAAATATAGAAGGATCCCTAGGGTATCCTGGGATGCATCACCCGTGTTTACCAAAGACAGTGAACCCCATGGGGAAGAAAAAAATCACTAGGATGCCTCGGGATCACGATGCCCGTAATTACCTAAAGAAGGCAAGTCCTTAAGGTCCCCTGATATAATTCCCAGGGGGCAGGGTTCCCGGCTATATCCCCAGACGCTGAGTACCCATTTTAGTCGCCTCTTACGACATGCATGAGCTATAGCGGGACGTTGAGTAAGGAAACTAGTGCTTTATGCTTTCCAATATAGCACCGTCTAGCGGTTCACCGCTTGCTCTCCGTCTGCGCATTATACAGTAACAACTGCTTGTTTAGATGTATGTTACTAAATAGTGGAAGAATAAAGAGAATATTTCAGATTCTAAACCTATCATTTTTCGACACATAATTTTAATGAATATGAAGCTTGATTTAAAAAAAAATTAATGCAAAATACGACTTTGAATTTTATAAAATATCTTACCTTACAATAATCTCTAAAAGTACATTATGAGATATATTTTGACTTGAAAGCTCTCAAGAAAATTTAAATTGATGTTTTTATTTCTCAGCAAAGAAAAAAATTGTCTAGAGATCTCAAAATAGTGAGAAATGATTATAAATGGAAATTGAATCATTGAGTTATGCAACATCAGTTCTCATGATTCGTTATCTTTCATGCTACTTCTTTTGCCCGCACCATTGAAATCATAGGTGGTCGCGATAGCCGAGTGGTCAAGGTCGTGAACTAATTCCTTTCGAATTCCGATTCAATTAAATATCCGTAGCACGGAATTACGTTGGTGCTGCTCGTTAAATAAACGGAACCACTAAGTTCTCTTACGCTTTAGTTGGAGGTTTTTGGCGTCACCCTTACCCTTGTCACTTGCCCGTGGCTCAAAATTGCAAAATCTTTCGCCAATAATTCTCGGGTGATATGTAGTAATTCAGATTTTACATTTGAAATAAAAAAAAAACTTTAATTTATTTTAAATTTAATTAATATGTTAGACTTGTTTGTTATGAAAATATTTCTGTGTGATCTATCATTGCGAATTGGAGTTGAATTCAGTGCCATGGTATTCTTCAGTGAGATACACATAAGCTGTTCAGTGATGCATTGAATGAAGATATTTATGATGAATATATATATATATATATATATATATATATATATATATATATATAGATTGATGAGGTTGAAAATTTGTATATTCATATTCATAATTCAAAAGTTATATAATTCAGCTATTCATAGAAAAAAACATTTTCCCTGATTTTCAAGGATAACAAGAAATATTTCCATACATATGTTCCTTGTATATACTTTCTTATATATATTTTCCTTATAAATATTTCCTTGTATATATTTTTATTTTACAATCTTCAATGTGTATTATAATCAGTATTCCTTTAGTTGCTGAAAATTTCTTCTTCTTACACGATGTAAAATTCTTTTCCGATTCCATTTTCAATAAGAAAAAAAAATATTTATTTAAAGTGTGAAAAATACTTTGTTAAAGTGAAATGCTTAATATTTCTTAACAATTTGTTCCTTTCCGATACATTTTATAAAAGTATGATGATAAGTCGCTTTAGCAACATTCATGAAATATATTACTTGTTGCGATGGGCTCTTTAGATTTCTCTATAAATTACTTTGAGGACTCTTTATAATTCAGTTTTACCAAAAATAAAAACCTCGACTCAACAAAATGAAATGTGATTATACAAATTTGTTTGACCAAAGAAGTGTAATGAAGGGATAGTGAAAAATGTATAAATAAGTGATTCCGAAGTTAGTAGAATGGTAGTAGGAGTGAGAAGGAATTGAGTATATACTTGTGAGTGTGTGAAACTTAAATTGATATCGCAAGAATAAAGATCCTACACTGCCTTATTGAAATTGAAGATACTTTAGTTTAATACTTCATCTTGGACCCGATTATCTGGTAAGTTTGATATTTCATATCTTAGTAAAACTTGTTGGTAAACGTATTGAGGACCCTTAAACTGGTAAAGAGCATTTGCCTCAAATAGCTGAAATAAGCAAGTACTTTGAAAGATAAGTTGACTATTTTATTGTATGTATCTGTTTTTAGACTTTAAACTATAATTTAAGATTACGGAAGATAGCAGAAATAGGGAGACGACACAACTTCTTCAGCTTTAACAACTGATTCATAACCATCCAACAACAAAAATTATTCTCCATAAATTTTAATCGCTAAATATTTTTAACACTTGTTCCATTCTAAGCGTAGTATTTAAACACCTTTTCGACGACGTGTAACTTTGGTATTACATAACATGTATTATTTCTAGCCATCGGTGGTGCACCACTGTATGTTGATTTTACGTGCTACTAGCTGGAGTATCCGTTCTTCGCCCGAGTGAATTTTAAAATAAGCCATTGAAAAATACATTACTCCCGAAGTAAAGGTGCACCGTGACATCATGTGACGTAATATGCTCCAGAGTTATGCATAGCAGACCGAAAAATTCGCAGATTTGTTATTCAAAATTTATATTTAATTCACTAATTTATGTTTTCTTTTCGGAAAAAGAATCAATCAAATATTCATTCTGTATACTTTAAGAATATCGTGACGTTTGGATAGATAGATTTCTGAATGAAACGAATTAAAAATAAGAAATTGGATATTGATGCTTTTCGGGGCTGTCATAGAAAATTTCCTAAAAAATTGGCTGATTAGCTTACACGCCCCCCCAATTAATCTTCATATACACATAATCGCATATATACATATACACACATACACACATAATATACATACACGTGCACACATACATAAATTCACACATACACACATATACACACACATACACACATATATACACACATACACATACACACATACATACAAACATACATATACAAACATACATATACACACATACATATACATACATACATATACATACATACATATACACACATACATATACA
>BMAW01119405.1:159712-232116 GCA_019974015.1 Nephila pilipes
GTTACGTATTGCTGTCACCTGCTAACAATCGAGAAATGAGCGGCTGTTTCTTTTTTTCTTCTCTTTGATCTTCACTTCTCTGACCACACACAGCTTTCTTTCTTTTTTTTTTTTTCCTGCTCTCATTTCCTTTTCTCTCTTTCCATTCTCTCATCCGCAGTTGATACTCCGCTCTTTAAGTGCGCAGCGCAGCACTGAAAACGCTGACAGCCGTCGTAAATATTTATCTATCAAGAAACAATTCCTGTCTTTAATTGATTCGATACCTTACAACGATGTCGGCTCGTGAAAGTTGACTTATCCGTCGATGGTCACATTTGGGGCAGGGGAAGAAGAGAGAGAAAAAAATGTAAACTTCCCATTTAAGAGATTATCCTGTTGTTGACTGATTTTAAGATCTTGCCTCATGCATATTCATATTCTTACAGCAAAATAGCTTTTAAAAAAAAAAAAAAAAAAAAAAAAAAAAAAAAAGATATATTCGTTATTTTAGAACATTGAAGATAGATTTATAAATGACTGTTAATTTTCCAATAGAACACCTGTAAATTGAATGGAAAAACATTTCGCAACCAGAAAGCCGCCAATTACGAGAAAGTGCGAGTAATTGTGAATTCTCCTATTAGACAGAATGTTTTATTTATACATTCAAATATGTATCGATTAATTTCCTACACCTAAATCCCTATTAATTATTACAACGTTTTTCTGAATTTCACTTGGTGTGTGTGTGTGTGTCATCAAATTTTCGATCGTTAATTTGTCCAACTTCCCATCAAGCTAGAGCTTCGAAATTTTGGGAATCGTTCGTACTGGCCTAACAATGCAATATTTAGACGTTTGCGACACAAGTTTTAACTAATATTTCAATAATTTTAATAAGTCGTTATTCTTTCCTCTCGGCGCTTTTAGGATTGAGGAAAAAAATTTCTTTTCCTCTGGGAGCACCGGCAATTTCCACGCAGCATGATATCGTAAAATCTTTTGTACTCACAAAGGAGATACTATCTCCCTTTACTATCTCCTGAGATAGTAAGGTTGCTGACTATTAGTCAGTAATCATTAGCAAGAAAGAAAGTTTCCAATATTTGGCGCCGTGTCTTATCACAATAATTTTTTTTCTGAATTCTGGTTCCCATTCTTTTTTTAATAGAATGACTTTACAGCAAACTTTCAAATGCATGTTTTGATTTTATGAGTATTATGAATTTTAAAACTCTCAAATGTCTCTCTTTAAGTAAATTTTAAAGTTAAAAAATAACTACACAGTTTAACTAATATTTCAATAATTTTCTCTACAACTTGCCACTATATAAAAAACGTTGTTTTTAAAAAACGTTGGTATTTATATCGAATTATTTATAACACATTCCTAAACATTATGTGCATTCATGAAATTCGCTAGTGTTCAACCTTTTCCATATAAAATGAATAGGTTCATTCCAATTCAAAAAATGAAAGCAAATGATGGAGGGAAAAAAACAAATGTTAAAATGCATTATATACAGTTTTTTATTTACAGTGCATGGGAAACACAATACACATATACATCGCAAGTATACATAGACTTTGTGGGAAGAGATTGCAATCGTTTACACGTGAATTCTGATTTGTGTTGAATGCTTTGAACAGAACACTTTTACGTAGCGGAACTGACGAATGTTAAATCTGGTCGAGGTCTCCAGTCCTCCCGCTGGAGTGAGGAAGCTGCAATAAAGTGCCAGTTCAGGTGGTTGTCCCTAAAACTTTTGATCGAGATTCAAACTGACATGGTCGTCGTAAAAGATCTCGTGTTGCTTCTAATAAGCTACGTTTATAAAATCAATCAATCATGGAAAATTTAGAAAAATATTTTTATTTTAGATGATGAAGGGGAAAGAGGAGAATTTTTCAAGGAGAAAGGTCGCAGTAGTTTATTCATTGCATGTAAGCATGACCCTGATTTTATTTATTTAAGGTTTAACAACGTTCATGTTCATCGATCAGATACTCTTTAAATGTTATATTCCTTTTTGGAAGAATCTGATTACATGCATGTCGATATAAAATACTGCACTCAACCTATCTTCTCGGAAGCATTAGATCAGTTGACTTTGTATGAACGAGATTTAAATAACGAGTGCACATTCTCGTCTATTGTGCTCGCGTTTCTATGCAACGTTAATTTAAACCAAAACTGGAAATTTAGTACTTGAAGCAAAAAAACTAAATAGACATATACCTTATGTTTTAATGATGACTTTGGTTTAGAACTGCAAATGTGATTGCTAGAGTAACATCTTTACAACGCTTTAAGTGTATTTCCACTTGGTGTCTGTCTGTGTAATCATGTGTCATCAAATTTCGATCGTTAATTTAACCAACATCCCATCAAGCCAGAGCTCTGAAACTTTGGGAATTGTTCTTTTACTCACCTAACTATGCACATTAGACATTTATACAACCCAATATCATTATATCGAATTTCATGTAGAGTTGTGTTGTATAGAAGTTTGTTGAGGCTAGCTCCTTCAGGTGGAAGTCTTCGTCACTCTATTGTGCCCCAAGATTGAGTTCCGTTATCAATAGTTTTAGTGGCGTTGCACCTAGGTGCTACGCTAATAAGCAATACACACCTGTTTGTGAGCAGAAACACTTTCGCTTTGGTTCGATAATTTTCTTTGGGTTATATTCTTTGTGATTAAAATACAAATGCTAGAATTCAAGTTTTCACAAAGGGGAAAGAAGAGCTGATACCTAATTTTTCTTAACTTCAACATCGTTGCGCATGAGGACTTTCAAACTGTATTAAATTAATGCAAAAAACAGTAAGTATTTTTTTTATATCAGTTTTGCTATGGGGAATCGAATTCAATGTAAACTTCAATAACCATCAAGTCATAACGTTAACAAAAAAGTCACAAGGACAAAGATCTCGAATTAAACTAAAACACCTTTATTGTTTTAGACCACATACAACCATATTCAGAAACATTGAGATGAATATTTAATTTACTTTCTACATAGGGAAATTATTTTATAAACTTCTTCAAGTTTATTTATGCCGGGCTATTTGATGAATGAATGTATATAATCCTATGGAAGCTTTATTACCGTTCTCAAATCTTTTATTGTTTATCTATTTGAATGCAACAAAAAGTATTCAAAGAGCAAAAAAAAATAATGAAGGTTTCTGCGGAATTACATTTTCCTCCGATTTTGAAAATACTTAAAGATATTTTTTAAGACCGGGAAATCCACAAACAAATCATTAAAAATAAGGAAAAAACATGGCGAATCGAGTGAAAATGTAATTCTACAGAAACTCACTATTTTTTTTGTTTTTCGAATGCACTTTTATTGCATTCAAATAGATCAAATAGTAAGATTTGAGAACGGTAGTAGAATTTCCATAGGATTAACATTACATTCACGAAATCAAAATGGCCGATGGACGGGAGAATTAAGACGGTTATATTAAAAACTACACGTACAGAGATATCTTTATACCATCAATGAAGATTTTATGATAAAATACAGACTATTGGTTTAATAATCATGTTTTCTTTCTTCGAGAATTCGCACGTTTGTAATTTGTGGACATTGTTTTCTTTTGTTTCTGTGTATACATTGATCATTCTATTTATTCAATCACATTCGAAAATATTTATGTTTTTTCCCTTGCTTCATTTCTTATGAACATGAATTTTTCTTAGCTCTTTAAGACTTTTTTTAAAAAATATATATTTCTGCTAGAAGCTGGTGAGTAAAAAAAAGCTCATACAAAAAAAATGTATAAATGTTCTCTAAGAAAAGGAAACATTTTGAATTATTGCTCTTAAAGACGTAAACGAAGCATCTCTACGTGATTGAACTTAATTGATCGTATCACTTATCAGATCTCATCTTAAGTGTGAAATCATCGAAACACAGACAGAAACGTGGAAGAATAAATAAATCCAAAGTACAAACACAGTGGTCTATGTGTTTTCATTAACATTTTGATTTTGAACTTTATTTTCTTATATATTCCACTTCTCTTTATTTTAAACATACTTATTGCCTTTAAAAGGAAAGTATATCTCTCTGTTTTCAATAAGGCAATGATTATCAAATGAACTACCTCTAATAAATTCTATATTTTATTGAAATTTTTTTATTCTTTATGTATTTAAAGTTAAACAGTGTATGTGTGTGTGTGTGTGTGTATGTGTGTGTGAGAGAGAGAGAGCCAAGTCGATATTAAGATAAATACCAGAAAAAATCAGTACTATTTAATCATTAAATATGTATTCACGAAATATAATATATACTTAAAATATCATGCTTTCACATTTAAGAAGAAAGTTTAACAAAGAATTGATAATTAGTTCCAGCTTATCACGCTTACAAAATTGATATTCGTTCATTTTCAAGACATCAATAAAGTGATTACTAACAAACAGAACATAGGTAATTATGCCATTACAAAACATTTTTTTTTCGGTTTGTTTCTTCCTTAAGCATTTTACAAAAGATTTACACTTCTTTTCATGCTTTAGAAAGAAATATTTAAAATGTAAAGAATATTAAAAAACGATTTTTTATGCTTACGATTAGTCTGCTCCAGTTTGCTCGCAAAAACTAGATCTTCATATATGTTTCTAATGATCGTACTGAAAAGTAAGGAAAACATTTTTTCCAATTTGTTTTCGTAATGACTATAACTGTTATCCATTAAATTTCAACATTTCATCAATTATCTAAAATTTATTCTTTGAGATGTTAGTTTTATCTTCGTCGTATTCAAACAAAACATTAAAGAATAGCAATACCTATAATAGAAGTCTGTTGAAAAGAAAATTATGACAACCTTCTATTAAAGCGAACAAAACTGAATTCCTTCCGTTTTCTTCAAAACTATACAAAACAGTTGAAAATACATTCCAGCAATGTCACCATAAATAAATAATACCGAATTTCCTAGGATTTCATTAGAAAAATGAGCCCCATTTTTCCAGAATTCCAGCGGAACAAAAAACAACATGGAACAACAAGTGTCCCAAGACCGTTTCCTTCCTGTTTGAAATCCCCGCTTATTTCCGTGAGACTAATTGAAGCTGTAAAATATCACCTAAAAAAACTCTTTTTTTCCTTCTTTTTTTTTACCATCGTGCACCATAACTTTAAACTGGGAATCGCTCTTTCCTCCCCCGTCTCCCCTTTACTCCATTTCATTAAATCACAGCAGCATTCGGTGTGGTTACAATGTCAGCTAGAACAAAACATCTCGGTTGACTCCACTGCTTCGCTTCGGATCAAGAAACATGATCTTGTGAGGGAAATTTCATCGCCAGAGATGCTGTACCAGTGGAAAAAGGCTTCCAGCCACATTTGCATGTCCTACCAACAAGCAAGTCCTGGCCATTCTGCGGTCTTCACCTCTGACGCCTCTCCTCCCTTCCCTTTGGCTGAATTTCTGCGGATTATGTGCATCTGATAGTAAGCGCCATCTGATAAATTGACTAAACAATCTTCATCTGTTTTGCTGGCGCAATTACATTCAATGATCCGAAGCAGTCGGGATTGTTCGCAATGCGACTCTGCATCGTTCGCGCATTATTGAAATATCCACTTCATAATAATTTTGTGAAAAACTTTAGCTGAAACAGCTTTGGACGATCATCGATCAAAGAAATTATACACCTTTTATCCTATTTAAATTATAATTAGATTTTCAGACAGCTTATTATGAATTGAAAAGAAAAAAAAAAAAAAGAATTTTAATATTTATTGGTTCTTTTACTAAAACATTTTGCATATATAACATTTCCCTTTGTGAGATAATAAATTATTTCAGGTAGTGGTAATGCATTTCTACGACGACACTTTTAAGTACGTCATAATTGAGAGGATTCCGGAAATTAACACTGAAATTAATGGTATTCGTTAGAAAACTAAATTTGGGACAAATATATAAATATCCATTTAGTATTTTATAATCTCATTTATTTTATTATAAAAAGTACAAATATTCATTTAGAAGAAATTAAAACGCAAACTAAAAAAAGCATTTCAAAATACTGATTTTAGATAAAATATTGATAGATAACCAAATTAACATTTTAATGAGGAGGAGGGTGTTGGTGTGTTTTATTTAAGCAAGACTTAAACTATCTTTAGATTTGGAACTTACATTCTTAATTTTGATTATATTTGTTAAGTGAGTCTATGAAATAGAAAATTTTTGCACTGAAAGTTAGATTTTTCTGATCTTTTTCTCAAGAAGGGTACGACTCATTGTTTAAGAATCTCAGATTTGAAGATAGAGGGGAGTAATTCCAATTCTATATAGTCAATACTCAAAGAGGTTTTTTTTTGTCTGCAGGGAAGTTTAAAAAAATTCACAAATGTGTTCACATTATAAATTTTTTTATTTCAATTATTTATATTTCCTTCGTGAAGAGGGCTTTAAATTTTTGTTGAATCGTGATGAGAAACACACACACACACACACACACACACACACACACACACACACACATTACATTACATATCACACACACACACACACACACACATGACAGTATTCAATGCGTTTGAACTTTTTTTCGTTATTGTTAAGGTGAGTGTTCCGTTGTTCTCCAAATAATTGTTGTTAAATCAATTATTTTGTAAAGGCATTGTATTAAATGCAAATATTTGTAAACAACATCAAATGAGAAAGTTTTAATTCCGACGTTGTGTTCTGTTACTGACACATAAAATTTTTACATAAGCCAATAATAATAAATTGATAAAAATGTTGCAATAATAAAAAATATAATCTAATTAAAATTATTACAGTTTACTAATAGTGTTTCACTAGGCATGGATTTTCGGGGTCTTAAATTCAAAAAATGATTTTAACATCTAAAAAATAGTTAGCATTTTTTACTTTTAACATTAACGTTACAACAACGAATAACATGATGCGTTAAACAAGGATAACTTCGAGTTATATCATTATTTAATGCCACGGCGTATTTATGCGATATTTAGTTAGCAAAATAAGCTGATATTTAAACGAGTCGTGTCTTTTAATAAGTATTATCTAATTTATTCGCTTAATTTCATACAATAGAACAAGCTCAGAAGGTGTTTTTAGCTATAAACGGAATGATAAATAACAAAGCTATAGTGTACATCGTTAGATTACACAAATACCTTTTATTACTGAATTAATTCAGTAAAAATAAATTTTGTTAAATTTTAGATTTTAAGCAAAAACTTTGAATAAAACCTGTATTTATTATGTAACTCGTAGTTAGAAAATTTCCTTTTGATTATTTTTTTACTTCATTTATTGTTGATTGAGAAGCAAAAACAAAGGCTATTGGTGGCGCAACACGTAATTTTAAAATCAAGGTCAAGGGATGAAGACCTGAGCTGGAATTTCGCTCTCCATAGATTCCCACACAACGTCATCGGGAGAATCTGAGCCACGATGATTTAATACGCACTACTCCCCATACTCGGTGGATTTTAGTGGAATCAGGATTCGAATCCTCGACTCGACAGAAACAGCGACGGTTGCGAGTTCGTAAACCCCCTGAACACTGCTACATCGACCTACGGAAAGAGAGAGAAAGAGAACTATTTGAAATTCAATGGCAGAATATGATTTTACTTAGATTTAAATTAATGTGATACTTATAATGAAACCTTATGTGTTGTCTACATTTCTGAGTAGTTACTAATTCTGAAACATGGTGAAATGATAAGGATAACATGGGATAATGTGTATCTTTACTCTTTAACTTCTATTCTTATGAACATATAATTTCAGTAGCACGTGTAGCAGTCCCCCCCCCCCCCCCATATACTTGTCTTTGCAGAACTACTAGTTAGGAATCGAACCCGCAACCTGATTAGAGCTTCTGTGGTTTACTACTTTAACTGTTCTGTCAGCCAGATCTATTGTGGTGTGGATGTTAGAGAGGGGGGCTGTAGCTCAGGTGTCGTCCTCGTCACTTTGACCGTGGCCCAAAATTACGAGGTCCGTCGCCAATAGCCCCTGTGCTAGTTTCTCTTCTAGTACGACATTAATAAAAAAACTAAACTAAACTAAACTAAAGCCACACATCTATAGCAGAGGTGCTGTATTTATGTGTTATTAAGTAACAATCAAACATTTTCTTTTTACTCCATCATAGGCTTTTTGTACTTTGTTGAAATAGAATGATCTTGTTATCTAAATATAAACTCACCTCCTCAGTGTTACATTTGAATATATAGTTCAGGTGACAATTTTTCCAATACGTTTTTTTTAAAATATTACAGTCAAAAATTTATAATATAAAAAAAACGTGATAAGAATTAAATTTGTTGATATTGTTGTAAATTAATTACATATTGTTAAAATCTGAGTTGTGAATAGACATTTTAAAAGCATTTATATAAATTAATGTCTTTAAAAACAGTGTTTATAGATTACCATAGGTAGTTAAAAATTATTGTTAAAAATTATCAAAATGCATAAATATCAAACAGGATATTTTATAGCAAATACGTTTTGTTTCCTTGGTTCCAAAATAAAATATCTTTCAATTTACAAATATCGCTAGTTTTATCAGTCGAGATAGCCGAAGCAACTTTCACTGCCTGAATTATCTCGGACTGGATAGACAGCTTTCCAACAGAACTATACATGAATTCACTTTTCCTCGAGTGAAAGAGGGAGTGTAGATTGCAATTTAAATAGGTCACTCACTAACCACTCAACGTTGATTTTTTTCTAATTTTATTATTTTCGAGATAATTATAATGTCACAATTATCCTTTACACGAGAGTTGATTAAAAAAGAAATTCTGCATATTATGTATGTTTTGTTTCAGACTAAATGGGTTGCTCCGTCTTCCCGAATTCGACGACGCTGCAGGGCGTATCTCGGAAAACATACCATTTGTTGAAACCCTTCCTGTCTTTAGTGTTTAGTTTTGGAAATAAGAGTATTTACTGAAATACTAATTTTATAATGATACACGATACCAACTTTAAAATGTGGATTTTGGAAAAAATGAGTACCATCTATAATTCTGCAAAACTTCGATGGATAGTAATTTTGTTTTATCTGTGCAATTTACTGATCGTTTAATTTTTACTTTTGTACTTACAGGTTCGAGAGCGTAAAATTATTTTTTCATTATCTTCGCGTTTGGCGATCGATATTTCGTGTAATAAGTAGTTAATATCCTAGTTTCGGAAATTAAAAGCGGTATTTATGCTTTTGAATATACAGATAAATTGTAGTAAGCCTTTCTAAACGCCTAACGTATTTTCAGTCAATTGATTTTTTCAATGATGCTGATTTTTTTCCCTTTCTTTTCTTTTGATTATCACTACCATGAGGTTTTCAGTATAAATCAGTGGTTTCGAATCAGATATGCATATTGGCTAAAACGTAAGGCGGGGCTCTAATGATTGGCTTATAGACTCTTCTGATAGTCATTGCAGTGCATTTATGTGAGCTTAGACAGGAAAATTATTCGTTATTTTTTTGTTCTCTCTAATATTTTTTTTATTAAATTTAAATCTTTTCTAATATATATGTGTGTGTGTATGTATGTGTGCGTGCCTAAGTCCTTCCATTGACGTATGGAAGTTTTGGAGAGGGAGGGTACTAGATCAGGGGGTGTCGTCCCTGTCATTTAATCGATGCTCGAAATTATGAGGTCCCTCACCAACAACCTTCGAGCTGCGTTTCTCAATGACGTTAATTTACACAACCCATAAGAAGTGACACTCTTATTTAAGTGACAAAATGTCTCATTTGGTGGGTGGTGTACTACTGTATACCCCCACACACACACAGTAGTACATCTTGCCTTCAGAATTGCATGCACTAATGGTCATGACTTCGAATCATGGTTTTCGTTCATTCCCGTCTGATCCTTGGCCGCTAAAGACCCGTCGGCTAATATTTATCATTATTGTTTCAAAAGTTTAAAAGCCTCTTTTTCGAAACATTCATCTTTAGAAGTATGGAACAATTTTGAAGAATGTATGAAGGACGGTTGATAAGAAAACAGTGACAACATCTCTTAAAATTTCTTGAAGGACCAAGGCCATGGTCATGAACTCGTAATCTCGTAGTTTCACACCAGTGCTCGAGCCTTGATTTACTAAAGTCCCGCCGTAGTGCTGGAGCTGATGCATTAAACCTGTCGGGGCCCAAAAGTCCCGTTGGCGTGTGGTGTGAAGTTAGAGAAGCGAGGTGGCAGCTCAGGTGTCGTCCTCAACACTTGACCAAGGTTCAAAATTATTAGGTCCGTCGCCAATAGTCTTCGTGTTGTTTCTATTTCTGACGTTAATAAAAAAAACCAAACTAAAAAAAAACTAAAACTAAGCTATGAATTGTGGTATATATGCATTTGCATTAAAGTGCTTAAAATTTTGAGGAACTGAACGATTTATTCCAGAGATATGCCATGCTAACAGGAGCTGACTAATAATATATTGGTTCTCCATTCAATTCTCCCACAAGTTGTTATCCTTACTTGATATTGATTTGTAGATCTTTTGACGATACGCGTAGTTGTCTGATTTTAATTCCATTTTAATTATCGAATTAGATCGGTAGGATTTTGAAGGAGCATATGTATGGTAAATAGAAGGAAATATATCCTGAGGTAAAACCGTTGATGCACCAATATGCTGCAAAAGATGTTACGACAATCTTGTGTACTGTTTTAAGAACCACTATTTTCATATCACCATTCTGAGTATTTCGTAAGATTGATTTTTTACAGTGAGGCCTAGAAATTAATTTTTTTTTTTTTTGGGGTGGCGGAATAATAGTTTCTTTAATTTAGAATTACCTTTAGGTAAAAAGTAAATAAAACGCTATATCAGTCTTTATTTCTCCCTTAAACCTGTTCAAATATTGATGTAATTTTTATCAAGTTATGTAACAATTTAAAAGTAAAAAATTAATAAGAAAAATAATTAAGGTACTATGAGAATAAATGGTATTATTGGGACTATGTTTTCTTGAAGGTAATCCCCCCCTTCCTTATATATTCTGTCTACAAACACTGACCCAGAATTATTCTTCATGACAGTAGATACTTTTTATTCTTCTCAAGAATCGGCCTTTGTTGAAATTCTCATCTCCGTGGAGAAAAAATACAAGCATATGGAGAAAACATTCTCTGCCAGTTTCCATTGGAACATCTATTATAGTATAATAAAAGACATATCCTGAAATATTTCAGTTTTGAGAAATCTTGGGGGGAGGGGGCTGCATGTTCCTTTACAATTTCCCCTGTATACACCCATTGATCCTAGGATTCTTTTTGTTGATGAGGACTAGCTTTTGGCTGATTTATCAACAAATCTCTTTTCTTCCGATACAGTTGATGTGCCAGAATGCTGCGATTAAGGAACACCGCTCTTAATCTTCATAATTGACAAACATTTCACAGTGTAATTTTATTGATTCTTCTGATACACACAAAACAGACAAACATTTATCCTTCTATTCACTTTATCAATTTCAACAAGATAAAAGGATTTCAAGCTTCTAGAATTTCCAATTTTAAATGCGAGGAAGTTTCGTATATCTGATCTTACCATGTTTAGTAGAGACGTTATCTGCTTTCTTGACAGAGACCACAAATACTTTTAAGATGAAATGATACTCATCGCGGAAGAAGGAGACTTCCTGTTGATTCAGATATCTTTAATTGACTTCTGCCAAGCTGACAATAAGAGGTAGGGAATGGTTTCATAAAATGTGGGAGAACTATTTCAGAGTAATGGAAGAAAGTGTCTCTACCCTACAAAGCATTCTTCTCGACAAAAGATATATTCAATGAAACTTGGTAGTGATTGAAGTTCCGAGATTGACAATAGAAGTACGTAGTACGATTGAAGTGAAGATAAACGCAGGGGGGTAAGAAGGGTTGTCTCTTGTTTACTTGCACGAAGGTGTGGTGAGAATAAATTTTTTCTTTATTTGGTTTGCCTTGTCACCTTCCCTTGTACAGGACATGCTTGACCTAGATTCAGGTAGCCAGATCAAGAGGAGTTAGTTTTGAGTATTTTACACCAGTCATGAACCTATATAGTGGACCCTATGTGGCCAGTAGCACCTTCAGGATAGGACCATCTTTATCTTGTATTATCAGTGGTGCTAGACTGATTTCACCAGGTGGCACCCAAAGGTGTCATCGACTCCCTCCCTCCTGTTTCCCTCTTTAGTAAGAAAATATTGAATTTTTTTGTAATTTTTTTTCCTATTACAAAGCTAACTAGTGACTGGAAAATCTTAGTCACCGAAACCACTGTCGGATGGTGCTCAATAGGATGCAATTTCTTGTGGGTGTGACAAATCGCTTGACTTTGGAAAGAACAACAAATTGAATTCATTCAAAATAAAATACAAAATATATTTCGTATAAATTAAAAATTTAATAAATGAAATATTTAAAATACAAAATTTATGATAATAAATAGATTGAATAAGTAACAAATAATTTCCAGACGTTAAATATTCACAGGTTTCTGTTCACTAACCTGGGGACTTTTAATTGAAATTGGATTGCTGTAAATGAAAACAACTTTTCCCAAAAAACGAAAACGAATGTTTAAATATAAGGCAGGTAGAAATAAAGTAGCGAGATAGATAAGAAGTCTGCTATAAGCTAAGCTTGAGACACAACGAGTTTGAGTGACTTCAGCGTTTAAGTTGTCTATAGTTGAGACGGGGTCGAGAATTAAGCTACAAATTGCTCATCTAGCCTAGGGAGCCTGTAGTCGAGACAGCCTCAACTTTACTCCTGCTGGTAAGAACTACACTTGATATTAGTGGGAACGAGAGCGAATATATCTAAGGCCATTTTGGGGAGAGTCGGTGGTGTTGATTTGTTCCTTATAGTATTCTCACCATGAAATGAGAAGTGCACGGATTCAATTCAACGTCTCTTTGACTGACTAGACTTCAGTGTTAGTATATTAGTTTAGTTGCGCGTCAAGTGACGAATAGAATATAATTCGGTCGTTAAATCGAGTAAATTAATATCATAAACTAAATAAATTAATAATAAAGTAATTCTATTAATTTAAAACAAACTTTGTCTATATTAATAGGAAATAAACTGAATAAAAATTTCATTCACATAAATTAATTTTATTTTAAATGAATTATTCCAAAAAGTCATATTCGGCATATGCGGCCTCAGAGTCAATTTAAACGACACTATAAACGACACAATCGGTGTGTATTGACGTCAGGCCGATACATATATGATACACCCGGACGCGAAAAGGGTTAAAATGTAGGTAAAAAATTATAATCGAATGTCGGTGAAAATATTTTCCTTGTGTAAAATCTCACATAATGTGAACAGACTTCAAATACCAATAATTCCTAATCTATTTACGTCAATCAAATCATTAATAGTGATAATTTCTTTTGGTTTCATGAACTGATGGAGCCTACCCATGCAAGAATGTATTTAAAAAATTTGTTTCGAATATTCAAAAAGAAATTTTGTATCAGAAAATTTCATGTCGTGAGAAGATAAAGCTTTTTCTCTAAAATAAATTGACCAGAGAAAGAAAATATTTTTACATGTATTTGCCTGAAAAGTTCAAGATCAAGATGTTTTATTGTCTTGGTAATAGTTATCAAAGTGAATGATTAATTTAATAATAAGGAAATAATAAGAATTTAAGAGTTTGGTTGATTGTTATAGCTGAAATAAAAAAATATGATAATGGATACCTATTTACAATATTTTATAACAATTATTAAAAATACTAAGATTTCGATATTAACAGTGCTTGCTGCACTTGGTAATCAAATGTAACATTTTGGGCATGTCAAGCTAGTAATGTCTCGGAGCCACGACAAAATGTCACGAACGTTCAGTAAAGTGCTCTCATTGTCCTTCTTCAAAAAAAATGTTAGGTTGAATAGAAATGATCATGCCTCTTCCTAAACTATGGACATATCTTTGTTTTGATAAAGAACGTTGTAAACAAATTATTGGTCATCAGCACTCCAACCAAGGCAGGAATTGACAATTCGCCAAACTGGACACCTGATGTGGAGGTGTTCTTGGTTCTGTGAGAACTGAATTTATAAAGTCAAAGTTCATGAGAAACATAAATGTTGTTTGCCCTTCTCGCGAGTCTGATGTTTTAATGATGATCTGTCTGGATGCAGACTGCTAGCGAACTGGCAGGGTTGTCGTTATATTCCCTTCAGTATCATTGTGATGATACGAAATAATCAGGGCGAATATGACTGCCGGAACGAAATTTATTTGCCTTTGCTGAAGCTAATATCGAGTGATAATTTGCTGTTTCAGGAGTTATGTCTGAGTCAGTAATGGCGCATAAATATCGGTTTCAATTTCATCAATGGAAGAAAAGTCTACTAAAATTTTATCACTGCTTTTAGCACCAAGAACGGTCCATCATAGGGTGCTAGTAGTGGCAACGAACAGACGCTACCAACGAACTCTGCATGTGACGCAAGAGCGACTGGTACGAAATACTAGAAATGGTATTCCTATCGGAATTTTTTTGACTTTTTTTTTAAAAAAAAAAATTCTTATTTTCGCGGCCGTGGTATCTTGATCATAGCGGACCGCGATCGACACTGATTTTTACCAAGTCAGATCAAGCCCAATGCCACTAAATACTCTTCGTATAGCGGGCTGTATGTTAACTGGCTGAGGTCCCAAATCCTCCAGTTGACGGTAAAGGTGGAAGAGGAACGGTCAACTCAGGTGTCACTACCGTCAATTGAGATATATAAGACATTGATTTCAGAAGGGTATTGCCCTTTTGACATTGTACGTCGCTATGCCTCCTGGAAATCCGGTAAACATGACGTTGAGTAAGGGGTGAGAGAATGTAAAGGTTTTTTATGCAAGAGAGATCCAGATGTGGCTACTGTCAAACAAGATGTACTGGTGTTATGATCTAGACGTGAGAAAAATTGAAAAGACAAAAATTTGGAAGACAAGAAGGAGGATCGGAAATATAGAAGGATCCCTAGGTATCCGGGATGCATCACCTGTGTTTACTAAAGACAGTGAACCCCATGGGGAAGAAAAAAAATCACTAGATGCCTCGATCACGATGCCCGTAATTACCTAAAGAAGGCAATAAGTCCTTAAGGTCCCCTGATATAATTCCCAGGGGCAGGGCTATATCCCAGACGCTGAGTACCCATTTTAGTCGCCTCTCTACGACATGCATGAGCTATAAGGGATGCTGAGGCGAAAACTCAGTGCTTTGCTTTCCAATATAGTACCGTCTAGCGTTCACCAGGTTGCTCTCCATGTCTGCGCATTATACAGTAACAACTGCTTGGTTAGATGTATGTTACTAAATAGTGGAAGAATAAAGAGAATATTTCAGATCTTAAACCTATCATTTTTCGACACATAATTTTGTAATGAATATGAAGCTTGATTTAAAAAAAAAATTAATGCAAAATACGACTTTGAATATAAAAATATCTTACCTACAATAACTTCTAAAAGTACATTATGAGATAAGTATTTTTGATTTGAAAGTTCTCAAGAAAATTTAAATTGATGTTTTATTTCTCAGCAAAGAAAATTGTCTAGAGATCTCAAAATAGTGAGAAATGATTATAAAATGGAAATTGAATCATTGAGTTATGCAACATCAGTTCTCGATTCGTTATCTTCATGCTACTTTTACCCGCACCATTGAAATCACAGGTCGCGATAGCCGAGTGGTCAAGGTCGTGAACTAATTCCCTTTCTGAATCTGATTCAATTAAACATCCGGTAGCACGGAATTACGTTGGTGCTGCTCGTTAAATAAACGGTTCACTAAGTTCTCTCTTACGCTTTAGTTGAGGTTTTGGCCGTACCCTTACCCTTGTCATGTCTGTGGGTTCAAAAATTGCAAAATCTTTCGCCAATAATTCTCGGGTGATATGTAGTAATTCAGATTTACATTTGAAATAAAAAAAAACTTTAATTTATTTTAAATTTAATTAATATGTTAGACTTGTTTGTTATGAAAATATTTTGTGTGATCTATCAATATGAATTGAGTTGAATCTAGTGCCATGGTATCGCGAGATACACATGTTGCTCAGTGATGCATTGAATGAAGATATTTATGATGAATATTATATATATATATATATATATGATATATATATATATCATATATATATATATATATATATATATATATATATATATATATATATATAGATTGATGAGGTTGAAAATTTGTATATTCATATTCATAATTCAAAAGTTATATATTCAGCTTATTCATAGAAAACATATGTCTTTCCATTTCTAAGAATAAAAGAAATATTTCCATACATATGTTCCTTGTATATAATTTCTTTCTTATATATATTTTATATTTCCTGGTATATATTTTATTTTACACCAATGTGTGTGTATTATAATCAGTATTCCTTTAGTTGCTGAAAATTTCTTCTTCTACACGATGCAAAAATTCTTTTCCGATTCCATTTTCAATAAGAAAAAAAAAATATTTATTTAAAGTGTGAAAAATACTTCTATTAAAGTGAAATGCTTAATATTTCTTAACAATTTTATTTTTCCGATACATTTTATAAAGTATGATGATAAAGTCGCTTTAGCAACATTCATGAAATATATTACTGTTGCGATGGGCTCTTAGATTTCTCTATAAATTACTTTTGAGGACTTTTTATAATTCAGTTTTACCAAAAAATAAAAAAAACCCTCTCGACTCAACAAAATGAAATGTGATTATACAAATTTTATTTGACCAAGAAGTGTAATGAAGGGATAGTGAAAATGTATAAACAAGTGATTCCGAAGTTAGTAGAATGGTAGTAGGAGTGAGGAAGAAATCTGAGTATATACTTGTGAGTGTGTGAAACTTAAATTGATATCGCAAATAAAAGATCCTACACTGCCTTATTGAAATTGAAGATATTTCGGTTTAATACTTCCATCTTGGACCCGATTATCTGCAAGTTTGATATTTCATATCTTAGTAAAAACTGGTGTAATATGACCCTTAAACTGGTAAAGAGCATTTGCCTCAAATAGCTGAAATAAGGTACTTTGAAAGATAAGTTGACTATTTTATTGTATGTATCTGTTTTTAGATAAACTATAATTTAAGATTACGGAAGATAGCAGAAAATAGGAGACGACACAACTTCTTCAGCTTTTCTTAACAACTGATTCATAACCATCCAACAACAAAATTATTCATAAATTTTAATCGCTAAATATTTTACACACTTGTTCCATTCTAAGCGTAGTATTTAAACACCTTTTCTGACGACGTGTAACTTTGGTATTACATACATGTATTATTTCTAGCCATCGGTGGTGCACCACTGTGTTGATTTTACGTGCTACTAGTTGGAGTATCCGTTCTTCGCCCGAGTGAATTTAAAAAAATAAGCCATTGAAAAATATTACTCCTGAAGTAAAGGTACCGTGACATCATGTGACGTAATATGCTCCAGAGTTATGCATACAGACCGAAAAATTCTGCAGATTTAGAGTTATTCAAAAGACATTCACTAATTTATGTTTTCTTTCGGAAAAGAATCAATCAAATATTCATTCTGTATACTTTAAGAATATCGTGTGACGTTTGATACAGATAGATTTCTGAATGAAAAACGAATTAAAAATAAGAAATTGATATTGATGCTTTTCGGGCTAAGCTCATAGGTAAATTTCCTAAAAATGGGCTGATTAGCTTTACATGCCCCCCCAATTAGTATACACATAATCGATATATACATATATACACACATACACACATAATATACACACACGTGCACAATAATAAATTCACACATACACACATATACACACACATACACACATATATACACACATACACATACACACATACATAGCCAAACATATACAAACATACATATACACAATATTGCCATATACATACATACATATACACACATACATATACATACATACATATACATACATACATATACACACATACATATACAAACATAAACATTAGATCTCTCAGATGGTATGTGAATCATAATCCTACTGTTTTAGAGTTGTGTAGCAAGGTATACAAAAAATACAAAACTCATTTCAATACTGAATTCAAAAAATCTAAATTCCATTTAAAAAAAATCGCTTTGCGATGGACACCATCTCACGTATAGTTTCAGTGTACTGAATTTCGCGCGTCTAGTTCTTACCGTTTTCGCACTAAGCCGAACACACACACACACACACACACACACACACACACACACACACACACACACACACACACACACACACACATATATATATATATGTATATGATTATTTTTTTTTTGGTTATCACGTAGTAAATTTCTTCCCTGAAAATCAAGCATGCGATTGAGTTTAATTGTTGATTTCAATTCAGAAGTAAATAATAAACTGATCAAAACGACATTGAGAATTTCTGGTAAAAAAAATGGGCTTTGAATTCTTTTTAAGCAGTTGCGACATTACCTGCATTTTTGGGGATGATTTAATCAAGGATATGTATTTGCTAAAGAAGCAACAACGCAACATTTAAACATTCAGTTATATTAGATATGGTCTGGAACAGCAGCTAATGTGCTCCATTAGTTTTTAACCGATTTCATAAAATCAAATTGCGCTAAAAAACACTCATTAGAATGAACATCTTTAGAGCAGAAAAAAAAAATTTAGGATAAGAAAAACATAAAAACAGTGAAAGCGTGATTTTTCGTACAAAACTACCAAAAATAATATTGAACTTTTTTGTATGAATATGTTTACAATTCTTCTAAAACAAAAATTGCTACGAATCAAATCGAATAAGGTTTCAAAAGTTTTTAAGGTTTTGAAGTTTTTACCTGGATTAGTTAGGTATCAGCACAGGTATAGTAATTGTCGATTGATTTGTGGTAACAAATCACGGAGTTCACCTTACCATTGGATAGCAATGTAAAACTTAAGGGATATGTGGATATTTGATTCTTAAAGTTATGACATCCGATTACCTCGGATGTTATCTTGTGCCATCACTAATATCTAATATTAAACAATATGACACCAATAATTACAGAACCACCAAAACCACTTTCAACATTTATTAATATATATCCTCTAAGACACAATGATATAGCTCTCCAGGTCAAGTTTACTAATACTTACTTCAACCCACCAATACACTTAACAGCTTCTTACCAACTGCTAACTGAATCTGGAACAACTGCTGAAAACCCTAGAACAATTTAATTCGGAGTGTTTTTCGACCTCAACTTCAATCCTGTCAGTTTTCCAATATTATAACCTTTAGATTCCGCCTCTCTCGTTGCAACGCCTCTCTCTAATCCTCCTTTCCCTCTCCTTCTACCTCCTTCAGATGAGTCTGAAGATACTTCTAATTTAACTGCTTCACTTCTTATTCCTAACTGCTTTGTATTACATTCTTCACTGTTTCATTTCGTTGCCAAGGGTTGTTTAGCGAAAGCTAACACCCACTCAAGAAAGTCCTCCAAGGTTAGTGAAGAGAAACCAAGCCTGTCAGCCAACCCTCCCCAGAAATGAAACGTGATTTATCGTTGGGTACAAAAAAACCCAGCGTGAAATTACGATTAAAGTCTGAATGCCTACGTAACTGGACGCCATCCTGAACTTATTACTTGAATTCTAAAGCTATTTAATAAATTGCTTCTAAATTTATACCTCTTAGTAAGTAAATTTTTTGAAACTTTCTGAATGTACTGGTTACTCCTAAACCATTAATATAAGCTTAACTCAAGGAGAGTTTTACAAGAATTAAAACCTAATGTTAACAAACATATTTATTATAAAATCTAATTTGATCCTTCTTCAGCCGGAGAATTTGTTTCTTCGGCTCCTTTCCGTTGTAGTTCAGGGTCTGTTACTCCTGAAATGGATTGACTTGTACATCATTTTGTAAAAAAATTGAACATTACCAAAAAACATCATTCATTAATATATACATAATTTTCTACATAAAATTCAAGAATTTGATGAATGACGCGATCTGGTCAAGAGACAGAACAATGCCAGAACTTTACGCAGCGCTAAGTGTTAATATTAGTCGCGATCCTTAATTACGCCACGCCAGGACCAGATGTATAACACATAAATACAGTCATGAAATGATTATACATAACGCAAAATAACCAGATATCTACTCTAAAAAAACAATAATGAATAAACAAGTGGCATTTCTAACAAATGTTTAAGCACTTAAAAGTTCCAATCTTTATAAAAATACTTTCCATCGGGAAAGATCACCTACTTGGTGATTTACAATTAAATAAATTCAAACTTTCCATCAAAGTTCTCGGTAGCTCTTAGTGGCGTAAGAGCAAAGCGTTTGCCGTATTGGAACTGAAGCCGCAAAAATTAAAGACTTGTTGTCTCAACAATAATATGTCTTCAACCAAATGTAATAACATAGAACAATACAACCTGATATTTGCTATTCAAGACATCTCAATATCCATGGCGTGAAGCTATTTCTCCTAGTAGGCCTGGTAGTTGACTCTTTTCTTACTGCCCATATCCCTTCCATAAAGGCTCGTTCCTCTTGCTGAAATACATGGGATGTCCTCCTCGTTGCTTGTCTTGCTGCGGAGATTGTAAGGACCTTGTATCTGCTCTCTTCTTGTATGAAGTTCTTCACTCTGGCGGATGGTGGCTCCTTCTGACCGTCTTTCGATTGCTGTATTTTTCTCGCCCTCTCACTTGTGCACTGGCGAACGCTTGGCTGGCCTGGACTATGTAGTGATGACTTTGGTCTCCTTTTCCTTCTCGTGTCCAATCTTATGGGCCTCCTTTTGGAGGTGGCGAGTTTAGAGAGGCTGAATTTTTAGATAATTGTCGTGTTTGCCTGGTCTATTCTGTATCTGCTTCCTCATGGGACCACCGCTTTTTAAGAAAACGCTTTTGCGTCTTTACTCATTACTTCAGCTGAGGTCTTCCTCAAGCCATTTAGGTAATTCTCGCCAAGTGGTCTAGCCTCACTAATGCCCTTACGTCTAACTGATTGAGGTTCTGGGGCTTTCCTCATAGCTATCTCCTGTTCAAGGTGTCCTGACCGTGTTCCTTTAAATTCTCCTTATAGACACTTTGTTCAACCAACTCTCTATTACCTTTTCTTGGTGGTAGAGTTTGACTTGGTCAATATTGACCGTGGTCTCCTTCCATGCTTTAGAATCACTATTATTTTTTGTATCACTCGGACCACTTTGAAAGGTCCTTCAAATTTTGGCTGAAATTTCACACCCTTCTTGAATTCTAGAACTAATTTTGTAGTGTTTCCACTAATACGAGATCATTTACCTTAACTGTCCATTCTCCTTGTTATAGTACCGAGCCCGTTCTATTTTGCTGCATCGTTCTCTGCTGAACCTCTGCCAAGAGTTTTTCTGAATATCCCTGCACACCATACCCCATGCTCAGACCTGTATCAGTTTTTGAAGGGCGTTTCAACTTTACGCTTTAAAAAATGTCTGGCTGGTGTCTTCCTGTAGTTTCATGCACGTTCTCCACTTGCATATGCAAACTGCTGTAGAAATTGGTCCCAATATGTGGCTTGATTGCACGTAATCCACCTCATTTGCACAATATTTCTCATTGACTCTTTCTTTTCCGAAGCATTGGCCTGCGGTCTATAAGGCCGTAATTTTTATGTGCCCACACCAAAAGGACATAGTTCCTCAAAATATTTCAGAAATGAATTGGGGTCCGTTGTCACTAATTACTTTAATTGGAGCCCATATCTAGATATATAACTTTTAAAAAGGGCAGTGGCCAATTTTAGCTGAAGCTTTTCGCAAAGGAATTAATCTTCTGACCCATTTAGAAAAATCATCGACGATTACTAAAAGAAAACGATGTTCGATTCAGGCTGGTACGTATCCGAAGTAAAATCTAAAAGAAATTTGTTCATTTGGGTACGTCGTTTTACAGAAATTAATTGTCCAGCTGGTGTTTTATAATTATAGCGCTGACATATGTCGCACGCTGAAAGAACATATTCATTTATAATTTTCCCCATTTAGGAAAGTAGTAATGACTCTTTTTTTATTCTGAAGTTTTTCTTATGCCAAAATGACCCGCTGCTAGTTATCATGAAATTCTCAATACCGATTCACGCAAAAGTTTGCGGAATATGTTTCTTCGTAGCGATTAGAAGTTAGTATTTTGCATAAAAAAAGAATCAATTAGTTTAAAGTCTTGGGGAACCACTCACATATTCCCTGAGTTTATTGCCGAATCCTCCGGGCTTCCAAATATCGATAACACGACCCAACTCTGAGTCCTGCCTCTGTTCACCTATCAGCTGTTCTCTCGACGTTAACACCAGAGAATTGATAATGGCGCAAGAGACACTTCAGAGCCTGTCCTTCAAAGGGTTGTCTAGATAACATATCTTCACCACATTCCAAGTCAGCCTATGTTCCCATTCTATGTTATATTCCGCCAGCTTTAATGCCCATCTTACTTCATCCTACTTGAAAGATTTTTCCGTTTGTTAACTTAGCCGCCGTATTGGTCCGTTACCACTTTTGTTGACAATGCCCAGTACGACTCCAAATTTCTGCAAAGCCCAAATCACTGCCAAACATTCTCTTTCCGTAATGGAATAGTTTCTTCTTGTAGATCTATTTAGTAAATTCTAGAAGCATATGCTATGGGTCTTTCTTTACCCTCACCACTGCCTCGCTCCTACTGAACTAGCATCGGTGTGCACCAAAACGTCATTTTAAATTAGGCAACTGTAAGACTGGCAGAAGTCAACGTCTTTTAACGTGTCAAAGGCCTTTTGTGCCTCAGTAGTCCATTGAAATTTGACCTTTTACGCTTAAGTGCGTACAATGGTTCACACAGTTCGAGTACCCTCTGGATAAACTTTTGGCAGGCCATCCAGTCATCCCTTTAAAACTGAAACCTGTCGTGCATTTTTCGGTGCGGGTATGAACAGCTTTAATTTATTAGGATCAGTGCACCCCATTCTATTTATGATCACTCCTAAATATTTCACCTCTGCCCAAAATGACATTTCAGCGTTTAAAGTCAACCTAGCAACCTGCAATAGCTGAAAACTATCTCCAGGTGATGGACATGATCATCAAACGACTCTGATGTAATTATAACATCATCCATAGACATACACAAATTTTCCGACTACTGGTTTTAATATGATGTCCACGTTCAAGAAACGTGGGTGCACCGATAATCCGAAAGGCATCCTTGAAGGCGTAACCTTTTTTTGTGACAAACGCCGTCTTGTATATCCGGGGGGGATTGATAGCTAATAGTGCAAAATACCCAGACTTGAGGTCCAACGTTGACATGATACAATTTTTTTTATATTCATTAATAGATCATCAATTATTGGTACGGATACTTAGGTACCTAGTGATAGCATTCAGTTTCCTATAATCTATTGCGAACCTATACGCGTCAGGGGAATCAACCGGTTTTGTCATTTTTCTTCCTACATAACACCACCGGGAAGCATATGGAGATTGAATAGGCATAATAGTTCCTTCCTCCAACATCTCTTTGATGTGAAGCTCTATTATGCTTTCCTTGACTCTATCATAGCGATAAGGTCGGCTACTGGAGGCTGATCTCCCGTGTCAATTTCGTCAGAGCACATGAGTGAGACCTACTGATCCGAATAACTCAAGCGTATTTCCTGAAGAGCTGTTGTAACTGCTGCTGCTGGTTTTCCAGCAAACCAGTTCTAGTTAGGTCGATTTCCTCAATCTTTTTTCCTCCTCACGTCAACTCCGCCGTATCTCCTCATCAGGTATACTTAAGGTGTTTGTTTCAAAGTCCAGCGTAATCTTAGACGCTTCATGAAATCCACACCTAGAACGCAAGGTACTGCAATCCTTCCACTACATGGAACTGCCACCTTTTATTGAAATTTCTTATGCATACCGATAAGGTTACGCGCCCCAGGGTTTTACATATGTAGCTCCCCTCGCGCCATGAATACGGTGAGGTTCCGACTCTGACTTTCCTAACAAAGTGAAAATAGCGATTATACAATTCTAGTGATATAAATGATTCTCAGCTCCCGTGTCCCATAATGCTATAAATGTATCATGTAGAATAACGTATATGAGAAATATCTATGGGTCTTACTTTCATGTTGTTAGCCATAACAGGAGGATTTTGCCATGCACGCGATCGAGGACCTCCTCTATTCGATCGCCACCAATAACCTCCCATAGTTTTGCAGTTGCCTAGACTCCTGAGGGTGGATACCTATTTCCCTTTGTTGGCTATCCACATTATATTGCGGCCTCCTATCCTGTATTTATTCTATCTGGAGAACGCCTCTATCAAAATTCGGCCTATTATTACCTCTGTCGATATGCTGGTAGTTCTCCTGTCTATGTGGTGGGTTATAAGATGCATGACGCGACCTGCATGTTGTCGCTATTCCAAGAGTTGTGCTTAGTGGATTCTCTAAGCTCCACATAATCCAGTACACTTCGGGAGCCAAAGCGTCTCATTATGTGTTGCACTATTGCTGCTTCCGTAACCACAAAATTCAACGAGCTACTTTAAGCATTCGTAAGATAAATGCTACTGGCGATTGACTGATCTTTGCCTGACCCATAATATTCTGCCTCCACCCCGTGCGATTCTCACTGCCGGAAAGTACGCTGCAGGGCCTGCTTTTAAATCGTCAATACCCCAGCCAAATTTTCACCTACTGAGTACCACCTACGAGCACGACCTGTGACATTCTCAAATATGCTTGTAGTTGAAGGGCCTCTGGGACGTGTGAATTTAACATTGTCTTCCAAGCTAGACAAAAAAAGTCATTAACATTCCCTGAACCATCGGAAAAACTCAACGGGAAACACGGCCGTCTTACTCCAGGTGGAACGTTTGCTGTGTATGACATCCGATTACCTCGGATGTTATTCCAGCTACTACTATCTAATACAACAATATGACACCAATAATCATAGAACCACCAAAACTTTCAACATTTATTAATATATATCCTCTACATTGGCCAATAATGATATAGCTCTCCAGGTCAAGTTTACTAATACTTTACTAACTCCACCACACAATTTAACAGCTTCTACCAACTACCGCTAGACTGAATCTGAACAACCAAGCTGAAACCCTAGAACAAATTCTATTCCGAGTGTTTTACACTCGACCAACTCTAATCCTAAGTCAGCTTTCCAATATTATAACCTTTAGATTCCGCCTCCTCTCAAGTTGCAACGCCTCTCTAATCCTCCTTCTCCTCTCCTCTCTCTCTACTCCTTCAGATGGAGTTTATATACTTCTGGTGACCCTCGTTTAATATTCCTAACTGCTTTGTATATTACATCTTCATCACGTTTCATTTTTGGTTGGGCAAAGGTTGTTTAGCGAAAGCAATCAATCTCAATTGAAAAGTCCCCAAGGTTAGTGAAGAGAAACCGCGAATAGCCCAATGTCACAAAGTGACACAAGGAATTTAGTTTGTATCACATATAAGGTTTAATCAAAGCATTTATATCGCAAAATATGCGCATTTTTACGTATTTTCCCGATGATTTTTTGTATGATCGGTTAAACTAGTGGTCGTGGTTGCTTACTCACAGCTAGCGTTGATTTTGTAAAGTCATGGTATCGAGCCTTGATGCCAGTAAAGATCCGCCGTGTAGCCGGGGTTGATGCATGTTAAATCTAGTCGAGATCCTAAGTCCTCCCATTGGCATGGTGGGGATATTTGGAGAGGGAGGAACCAGTTCAGGTGTCGTCCTCATCACTTGACAAAGGTTCAAATTTACGAGGTCTGTTGTCAGTAGCCCTCATGTTTCTTCTAAGTGAGATGTTAAAAATAATTAGTCACAATCTGTAAATATGATTCATACACAATTTGTATATAATGAGCATTATTTTCTTTCAGTATACCTTTTATTTCAATTCCCTCATCACAATTCTCCGATTAACCTATGTTTTCGACATTTGGATCGGTTTTCGTCCCAATTAATCCGACTTAACGAGATTTTACTGTAACAATTTGTATATTTCTTGTAAATGATACTCTAATCCTTAACGACTTTGACTATATTTAAGCTCGTGATTACAATCTTTGAGTTCATTTAAACGCAGAAAACTGGCATTTAAAAGAAAATAACACACTCCCACGTATAACACACACTGTTTCATCAATAGAATAATAGCTGTCGTTCTTCCTGACGTTCCCCTTTAACTTCCTTAGATAATAATTCTCAGAAAACGTCTGTTATAAAGATCTTTTGGAAAATCGCAGTTTTTTAAACGTGTCCCGCCATTTTATGTGATAGCCATTCTAAATTGATCAGAATCGTTGATATCGACCTTTAGATCTCTGTCCTTTTTTTGAAACTAGCGTTGCTGTCCTCAGAATTACTCATCTTGCTCATCTTTCGATGATGACAAAAAGAATCCACCGTCTGTACATTTCCCTCTGCTTTATGATTTTGTCTTCCATTTCTTCAATAATCGTATCATCATTTTCCTCTTCATTAAGACGAAAGTTGGCTTCAAAGACGGAAAAAAATGACAGGGAAGTGGCACAATTTTTTATTTCTTCAAGAAGTTCATAAGATTTAATTATGCTGGTTTATTTTGTTTATTATTCATGCTTACTTAGTCTTTTATCTAAAATTAAGTCAAATATTAATTCTGAAGTCAATTCCGATTTAAAAATAATAATCTAAATTTAATTTAAAAACATACTAACTATTAATCCAGGAATCAAATTCAAACTGAGAACTAAAAACTTACAATACGATAGATACTTGGTCTTGTGCTTGGACACAAACAAACAGCTTTGAAGTAAAACAACGACATATTATAAAAAGTAACACATCTTAAATAAATCAATTTACTGGTATGGTTTCATTTAAATCAATCAATCAGTTTTTATTTGGCGGAGAATTCTTTCTTGGAATAGTGTAGGCACATGTGTATTCGTATGACATTTGTATAGTGTTTTATATGTTTTTAAAAGTTTTTAATAGTAATGTTAAACTAATTTTTTTACAATTTGTTGAAGTTTTTTTTATATGATGAGATAGTTAATTTCTTTCTGGAATTGTTTTTGTCATCTTTAAAAAGTTACATTTTATTCTAATGACGTGTTATTATTAAATATTTTATATTTTGCTTTAGAATGCTTACTTTTTAAAATTAATTTTTGGTTTAATTAATATTGCTATTTTTATTAAAAATTTTTATTGGTTTTATAATATTTTAGATGATTAGTTATGCGTATTTTCTTTCTTTCTGCAGTGAATTGAAGATGTTTACAATGTTTACCTTCTTTTTTCTATGGGTGATTTTCTGATTTTTGGTTTGTTACTATATTTTTTCATAATATAAATCCCTGAAATATATAATAAAAATCTCTAATTTTTTTTATAATATAAATCCCTAAATGCGATGGTTTGATCAATAATAACCAGTATAAAAACACACATTTGTTCCAAAGTATTGAACTGCATTAATTACATTATTTCCATTATATTCTAAATTTTTCTTTCCTATTCACTTTGATTTCTTTTAAATTGTTTGGCTCTTTAATAGTTTGTTCTGAATTTTTGGGTTTCAGGGTTTAAATTTCATATAGCTTAATTATTTAAGTAAATTTTGTAACGTCCTACCGACCCGGGCGTCCTCTTGTGCCATCAATAAATTCAAATATTAAATACTACGACACAAATAATTACAAAACCACCAAAACAACTTTCACAATTTATTAATATATATTTACTATGACACCAATAATTCAACCCACCAATAGTAATCTAACAGCCTCTTACCAATAGTACTGTCTCGACTGCAACTCAGATTCCGGAATCACTGTTGAAAACACTAGATCAATCTTTCTAGGACAATCACTACTCGAAACTTCCACAATAGACTTTTAATTCCTCCTTTCCTCCAAGTCTTTAATTCCTGACACTTCGGCTTCACCTCATCTCATCTCATCTACAGTATTTCTCTCAGATCCTCCTTCGGCTACTCTTTCAGACCTCCTTTCAGATACTCTACTCCTTCCGACGGAGTTTATATAATTCCTAACACTTCACTTCATTCCTAACTGCTTTACATACTACTTTATGTATCACGTTTCCTTTTTGGTTGGGCAAAGGTTGTTTAGTGAAAGTAATCAATCTCAATTGAAAGTCCCCAAGGTTAGTGAAGAGAAACCGCGAATAGCCCAATGTCACAATTTTATCTGATTTGCATAAATATTTATTTGTTTTTTTTGATGGTTTCCTAAAATATTTAGTTTTTTCTTTTAATAGTTTTGATTTAGAGTTGATATTCTTAGATTGCTATATGTTGTGATTTCTACTCTTTGTGTTATATATATAACTAATTTTAAATGATGATAAGTGTGATCTAGAGATGTGAGAGAGAATGATTAGAAATGATTACTCACAAAAACTAATTTAATTGGACAAATGACGAATACAGTTAAGAATACTACAATATGTTTTCAGCACCCTTGCGCTCAACAAAATACATATGTATGGTTTCCACGCCAAAATTTTCAAAAAATGCCTACCTATGTAATTTTCTTCATTTAAACATTCGTTTACTTTATCCGAAACAACCTATTTTAGTACTGCTCTCAAATTAATTTTCTAACCAATACCTCACGTTGTGATTATAGCTGTCTCCTTTAAATTAAGAGAGACTGCGAGGCGGGTTACCTTTCCTGAGCCTCAAGCGTCTAAAAGCTGACGTAATCTTTCCCCCTCTCTTTTCCTCTCGCTTTCATTCAGCTTCAATCGTCGCATCTGGGCGCTCTTATGTGATGTCTATTCTCAATGTTTGCCAATGTAAAATGTCATCCACAAAAATAAAGTTTGTTACTTATGGACTTCTTCCTAAAAACCTACAACACCAAAATACGCATTTGTGTTACATATACAGGGTGGTTATAATTAAGGTGACCCAATTTAGACCCCAGTAGATCCCGTTCTGCAAATTGGATATTCAAGAAACTTGGTATATAAATTAAATGGACCACGGGGGGAAAAATTCTTAAGTAAAAATAGTTCAAATTTTGACAACCAGATGGGAGCTTTCAAAATGTTCTCATGCAAATTAGTTAAACATATAAAGAGATTTGCAATCGGAGTCACAAAATCCTTCTGCGTGCCTTTGTCATCGTTAATCACGCCCTTATAGAAGAAAAATCGAGCTTCACCGGTAAAATTGTTTTATCAGAATGTCGATGGGAATATTGTCGTTTACAGGGATTACGAAAAGGGCCAATGTTTAAGAATGGCTTGAAGAAGATGATAATGTGAAATTTGAAGATACTGGAAACTTGGGTGTACTGTCAGGAATAGGGTGAAAACTGGTTGAGTATTAAACTGTCGAAGTCGCTACTGCTGTGGTTGAAAGAGCCTTCAGTTCCAGCTATTCTTCAGAAAATACTCGATTGGTGTCACTAGAGTTGGTGATTCCATTATCGACAATACGAAAATTATGCTATCCGTTTTAAAATGTTATCCGTATAAGATCCACGTAGTGCAAATACTGCAACCTCTAGACCACCAAACACGCTCTGATTTTGTTTGCCGATTTTTGGCAATTTCTGATGACGCGTGACCTTGGGAAATTCTATGGTCAGATGAGGCGCACTTTTCTTCAGATGGAGCTGGGAATAAATAAAATTGTCACATATGGAGTGTTTCACTTCTTAATGTCCTGCACCAATAACCACTGCATTCTGATTACGTGACTGCTTGGTGTGGATTTACTCCTGATTTTATGCTTGAACTATTTTTCTTTGAAAATCTCACTCCTCAAGGTCCTAAAACGTCCTCTGTCACGAGTGCATGGTACAGTGAACTTCTTCTGTACAATGTTTGCAGATCATTCCTGCATTACAGGAACGGCAATGTTTGCACTGTCTTCATGCAAGATGAAGCAACTCCTGACATTGGGTGCTAAGTCAAAGAACTGCATCGAGCTAACTTTGACAAGAATCGTGTAGTATCCAGAGTTTTTCCAGATGAGTGGCCTCCTTGTTCATCCTACTTAAATTCCTGTGATTCCTGGTTGTGGGGATTTTTAAAAGACATGTTTATGGAGGAGGAATTAGAACTTTATCTGAATTGAAAGCCAGCATTGTACGCCATATTTCTGTAATCCCTCGAGAATATCTTCACGCTACCATTGAACACACTATAACGTGCTTTCAACACATAATTGATGTCAATAGAGCACACATTGAACATATTCGGTAATTGAATAAATTTGAATGATTGTGACAGATTTTTTGTGCTTCTTTAGGCGCACTTCATTAAACAATTCCTCCTGGCGATCAAATTTTGAACTATTTTTATTGCAGAAATCGTTTTCCCATGTCCATATAACATATATAGTAAGTTTCTTCAAAACTCAATTAGTAGAATGGATTCTAGAGGGGTCTGAATAGGGTCATTTTTATTATAACCAACCTGTCAATATATATATATATATATATATATATATATATGGGGGTGAAATTATGACGGGGGATCGCAAGTGTCTTTGGGCCCACCTTCTGTATCCGCCATTTATATACTTTTACCTTGTATTCCTTTGTTAGGTAGGAAAGTTGTCTGAAAATAATATTAAAACACATAAATATTACACGAAGTGTAGAATAACATTATACTTGAGTAAGTAAAATAAACAATATATATAATAATTATTCACACACACAATAGAATTTTTAATAGCATGATGACTATAACAGCAGCGGAAGTCACGTTTTGCTATGTTCCCTGTTATAGGTATTGAATGATGTGCAATTAAACGCTAATTACACGGTAATATTCAAATGTATGTAAAAACGGATTTTAAAAAAAGAAGAAAAGAAGAGGATTTGAGATTTTTTGTATTATCAGTCAATTGGTTTTGTGCTCTCCCATCATTCGCACCCTATCGAAGTCCCCTGTATTTAGCAACATTGTCTCTAATTTTGGTGATCACTTTGCGTACTTGAGCATTTATTTCCAAGAAATATCGATCGTATGCGCGTGCTGCTGTAGGTGGTTGTGATTGTCTATTGAAGTCGCACTTAGAAGTAACACGAACGCTATCGGCGACGGTGTCTTGCAATTTATCATTTTCCTCTCCAACATGTCCACACCAGAGGAAGACTTGGAACCTTGACACATTTAGTGTATTTCAGCCTCGTTACGTAGTGGGTCTTTAGTGGTATCAGGACTCGAACCCGTGACTCGACGGAAACAAAATCGACCGCGAGTTCGCGACGATGGTTACTTGGTTGACGTGGCCACATCTGTTGCGACAGAGCATTATAAATAATAACATTCGTAAAAGTTCTGTACTTTTTCTCTTAAATAACCTCCACTTCTAGATTTAAGAAGAAGATACATACATTTTATATTGAACATCTAAAAGATATTTTTGATATTTCGTTTCATTTTACAAATGTTAATATTGTTTATTACTATACTAAGCGCGTAAAACCTGTTCTCGTCGTTACATAAAAACATTCCAACAAGAAAAAATATTGGACGTATCAAGTTTATTATTAGTAACGAATAATATTCGCAATAACTTATAGCACACGATGGATTTCGAGTATATAGGCCATTTATTAACTGATGTGCTATTAAACATAGAGATGACTATACGTAATGTAATTACTCAAACACATAGTGACTGTCATTACAGAGTCAAAGAACTACTTTCTTAGCTCAAGGAACACGTTCTGTTGCCATTCAAAAAAGACAAACATGATATTTTGCATTCTAATTAAGGCAGTCTTCAAACAGAATACGTAATGTGCCCCGATCTCAAACCTGTTTTGAGCTGTTATCATAGTAAGCTGTAGGTAATTATTTGATTTTTAATTCTTAAAAGAGTTATATCATCAATGAAAACCGCATCACTGGTATCATGAATGAAATTTCATTCTAGTGTACAGAAATACTAAGGAAAAAAGAATTATGCAAGCAGTTTTGAAGTAGTCATTATGTGCGCAGAATATATTAATCGTTTTAATAAATAAAAGACAGAAATTTACAGGAATGTCTCTTTATTATTTATTCATGCTTATCTTTTGTTTACAAGTTGATGCCGTATTAAATACTGTTTTATGAAAATAGAACTGAAAACTCGCGGTTTTTAGAGCGAATATTCAAGATATAGTGACTGCCAAAATTGAGTATACACTTTCCTTTTTTGATATTAAAAGTATGAAGAAATAAAATACATTTTTAAGAGATGTACTAGACGTGGAACAAGTATGTGTGTGAAATCCGTTTAATAAATTAATTGCACAATTTTTAAGCAGAAACTACAACAAATTTAGTCACAAAATTGAGTATACACCTGGCATAATTTTTAAATGAAAACATAAAAAGACAAACTAATATTTGGTTGCGCATCCTTTCGAATTAATGACGGCTTCTAGACTGCGAATCATCAATTTAACAAGATTTTGGGTTGTTTCACTTGTGATTTCAGCCTATTCTTCTCCTAAAACAGTTTTTAAATTATCTTTAATAGTGATATGGTAATTTTGGGCAGATTTTTCCAACTGTGACCATACATTTTAAATAATGTTGAGATCAGATGATTCTGGTGGAGTGTGCAACTTCGTTCTAGAATTGTACAATAGCCACAATTAAACAGTTTTAGCTGTATGCTAGGGATCATTATCGTATTGAAAAGGGAATCTCGATCCTAAGCCCAACTTTTTAGCACTTTGCTTTAAATTATTTTTTAAGAATGCTCAAGTATTGAATTTTGTCCATGATCCCATTAATAAACACAAAACTTCCCTCACACCATTGATTTACATACATCCCTATACGAGTGCAAAGCAATCTCCATACTTGATAGTAGGAAATGTGTTTTTATGAAGCAACTCACTGTTAGGCTTTTGACAAATATAGCATCACCCATCACTTCCAAAAAAACTAAATTTGCTCTCATCACTAAATTTCACTTGATTCTAGAAGTCTGGAGACCTTGAAATATAATTTTCAGCAAACGAAAGCCTTTTTTCTTGGTTTCGCTTAGAAATGAAAACCTTTCTCCTGGCCACACGACTATTAAAGCCCACTTTCCGGAGTACTATTTAAATTGTTTCTGCCGAAATTGGGTCTCTATATCGTAGAAGTGGTTACAGCAAATTTTGGAGCTCTAACCTATGGAGTTTTGGTCACTTTTCTTAGGCCCCTCCTACTTGTTCTGTCATCCAGGATCTCTTTTCGTCTTCTTCCGGGAATATTTTTAATGTGTTCCAACTCTTTTTAATCCTTTGATGACTTTTGAACACACCCGTGACTTTGTTGAACTACTTTTGCGTTTTTTCTAAGAGATTTACCTTCTTTAGCCATTTTAACGACTCCAGCTCTCTAACTTGAACTTCAGTTTCTATTCTGAAACCCATTTTGAAGATTAAAAATTAATATTTCTACAAGAAGTATATACATCAGGATCTAAATCCAATGTCAGTAATAAACGCAAAAACTTTAGCAAAGTAGTAGTAACTAATGTAAGTTGTAGTGTGACATTGGGCTATTCGCGGTTTCCCTTCACTAACTTTGGGGACTTTTAATTGAGATGGATTGCTTTTGCTAAACAACCTTTGCCCAACCAAAAATGAAACGTGATTATGTAAAGCAGGTAGAAATGAAGTTAAGCTGGTGAGTTAGGAAATATATAAACTCCGACTGAAAGTAACGAGAGGGAGAGGCTGAAGGAGAAGTGAAGCTGAAGTTACAGTCAATCAAATCGAAATAATTCAGTAAACTTTCCCCCGGTGTTATCCAGTAACACGACAACGCTAGACTACACAGACAACGCAATGAAGAAATTATCGGTGTAACATTTTACTATAAAATGACTGTTACTGTAAGATTCTTGAGTACATATAATTTATTTGTATATTTTATATATATATTAAAGGAAATTGGATAAAAATCAGTCACTGTACATATTAGTGACAAGTACAAACTAATCGTATCATCGACAAAGGTTTATCCGTATAATGAAGATAAATTCTCAAGTAAATTTTACCTATAAAGAACTTTTGTGAGTGATGGTAAAGTTTAATGGTGTAAGAGCCAGATGTGGCCCTACTACGTTAACAAGGTGTAACTGGGATCTAAGCATTTGAAAAAATGAAAAAAAAAAAAAAAAAAAAAAAAAAAAGACAAAAATTGGCTGGTTAGGAGGAAGGTCGAAAATAAAGAAGCATCGCTTGGGTGTCCCGGGGTGCGTCACCAATGTTTATCAAAGACAGTAAATCTCATGGGGAAGAGAAAAGACCCCTAAGGTGCTTCGGGTGAGTGATGTCCGAACTTACTCGAAGAAGGTAAGCCAATGAGGGGGACAAAGAACCTTTACCAAAACAATGGCGAGGAAATAAAAATTTCAAATACTTTCGCAAGGTGTCTCATAATTACCCATGGGTGTTCAAAGTTCAGAGCTAAAAACTGAGTTAGATACAACTAAAAATTTATATCATTACATTCAGAGTCAAGAGAGATGCACCTTTGGTGATGATCGATTCTAAAATCAAGCTCTTGCCTTACTAATCACCGTTTATTTTTAACTAGGTGCAGTTTTACTTGAAAGGGCTTACAAGCATACATCACCTAGTTAACAGAGGCATCTGTAAATCTTGAACTTCAGCGACGTACGAAAAATGTTCCGAAAGTAAGTTTCATCGTTTTTATCTCACAAGTAAAGTTTGTTGCCAAAAAAAAAAAAAAAAAAGAAAAACCTGTACTGTTTTCGACATTGTCACCAACGAAGTTAAGAAATTTGTCGAAACGTACAATCAGTTTGAAGAAACCATTCTGGTAACACTAGGTACCCTACGATGCAAGGAATTGTTGCACAGCCTGCTCCACCTCATCATTGTTTTGGATGGATTTAAGCACAACTAACACGTAGTGTGGACGCAACGTCTGACACCGTTCTACTCCTATACGCTAACACCATGTCCTAGCAGTGTTGATTTCATTCGTTGATGTGGAGGGTCCCTCACTTTGATCTTCATCCTCTACAATCTACCTTCCTTCACTGAACATGCAACACCAGGGTCCAACCATTTGACGAGACATGACCTGTTCACCATACACGGTCTGTAGACGTTCATAGAGGACAAGCCCCATGTGTCCATAACAGCACGCACTTCCATTGTAACAGACCAGCGTGCCCCACATTGTCAGTTACGTTTTGGCCATGCTGGTCTGCTACTACTCTCTTTTCTTTGTCGCTCTGCACATGCGTCATTTCTCCTCAACTGACGCTACTTTCGCCGTTGAACCAGCAATTATGGTAGATTCTTATAGTGGTTGTTTGTTTTATCTAGTGTACCATTTGCTTTTTCAAAAGAAAATGACGAAATTTACTTTCGGAGCATCAATCGTATTAACTTTTTAGACTCTTGGGAATTGTTTCGAGTATAAGACTTGTAATCTCATCTGAAGATTCGTAATCCGTTTTTCCGTCTTACATCTCAGACATTCTTTTTCTTTACACTTATCGTATCACACATGAACTGTCTCATTTGTAGATATTTCTATTCGATATTTTTTTAAAAATCTCATTGGACTGCAGTGTCGGCTCTAGAGTTTTTGCTGCTGTAGGCAAACTCTAAATTCTCGCCCTCTATACTTCAAAAAAAAAAAAAAAAAAAAAAAAAAAAAACACCTTTACAATTATTTTTAAAAAAACAGAATTATATAAGAAGTGTTTACCACAAAAATTATATATGCATTTGAATTAAAACAATACTAATACAGATCCCTAGAGAATTGTGTTATTAAAAAATAAAATTTACATTTTTAATGAGCTAATAATGAATTTGCAAATTAAAACTAGTATTTATTATTTTCAGAGATAATTTAAATGTACTTATAAAGCAATAAACAAAATTAGTATAATAATCTACAAAGTCTAGACCTAAATTTAAAAGAAAAACTTTCGAAGTTTCTTTTTTCTCTAGAAATATCCAGAAGCCTATCTATTCCTATTAAATTTGAATAATCTTCTTAAATTCAGTCTGCGGTGCATCTCAAAATATAGGAATGCCCAGATTTGATTTTATTGTTCATTAAGGTAGCATTGAGAAGCAACACGAGGGCTATCGGTGACGGACCGCATAATTTTGAGCCTCGGTAAAGTGAGAAGGGCAAAACCTGAGTTGGCATCTCCCTCTCCAAACTTCCACACCACGTCATTGGGAGGACTTGAAGCCACGAAAGATTTAACAATATCAGGCCTCGAATCCACGACTCCGGCCACAAGTCCATGACCACTATGACACCGCGGCTAGAGAAATGCCCAGAAGCCAGTCATTGTATTAGATTTTAAAGACTAAATTACTTTGGAAAATCAAGTAATCTAAATATATTTTTGTGGATTGTGTTTAGTTATTTTTATTTTTTATTGAACTCTGGATCAGGTGGTTTTGCCGTTCCTAAATTTTGTCGCTGTAGGCAATCGCCTACTTTGCCTACCGCTTAGAGGCGCCCTGTGGATTTACGCAACCGAATGATAGTTAGCGTATTACAAGACACAATCAACTTTGTGAGCACCAGTAAGTACTGTTTTGTAAAAGCTACTTTTACTAGCGTTTGTGAGCTGTCGTCTAGTAGAAAAAGCTGTGCAGCTATAAATTTGGAGGGATTCTTTACCACTTTTTTGTCGTACCTTCAACATAGATTTCTTTTATTGCTACTTTTCAAACACCGGGTGGAAACTACGAAACACTTTGTTGAAGTCGTGAAATGTTTTGTTCTTTAATCGGTTCGTTATTGTAAAGCCCGAGAAGCTGAAAGAGTTTTCTTCTGACTATTACATGTAAGCCTGGCCTGTATGTCAATCTGTTGGTATTTCAGTAGAAATATGTATATGCATGCGAAAGTTGGCACAGAGATATTTTCTAACAGAAGACACAAAATTAAGGGGTATAATTTAGGTTTATCAAATATCAAACTACATTTTTTTTAAAAAGTAAAATTTTTGAAGAGAAAAGTGAGAGGGAAAGGAACTTTTTAAATGTGGCCTAATCAGATCACTTTTCTTTCTAAAACTGTGCATGAAATGCGAGAAACGGTCGTTATTAAATCAAATGAACATTCTAATTAAATATTGATAACGAATTAGCAGCAAATAATAATTCGAGATAAAAACCAACGTTTTTATATGGTCGCAAAGTTTATTAAGGAAAATTATTGAAATATTAGTTAAAACTAGTCGCAAATATCTAAATATTGCTTTGTTAGGCAAGTAAGAACGGTTCCCAAAATTTCAGAGCTCTAGCTTGATGGGAAGTTGGTTAAATTAATGATAAAAAATTTGATGACAAACTGATACACACACAGAGAGACACACACCAAGTGAAATACATAAAAACGTTAAAACTGACTAAAATTAATTAATTCATCCGGTAAACTAAATGGTTGGAATGCAGTTTAACCCAACCACCCTTGACGACAAGAATTATTTGGTGGTATTTTGCCAAATGTGTCTACCCTGGTCCGTTTTACGGACTTTACGTTCAGCCAAAAAAAAAAACCTGCCAAGTTTGGTGCCAATTTTTGAAATCGCGCCAAGTAGTTGGGCTAAACTGCATTGTTAAAGAATATATTAGTTGAAACTTGTCGCAAATGTCTAAAATATTGCATTGCTAGGCGAGTAAGAGCGATTCCCAAAGTTTCAGAGCTCTAGCTTGATGGGAAGTTGGTTAAATTAACGATCGAAAATTTGATGACACTCCCTCCCCAAAGTGACGTTTAATAGACTAATTAAACATCACTTGGTGACGCCCAAGTGACACCCCCCCCCCATAAAACCTTTTTAAAATATTAACTGTTTAAAGGAGAAAAGGGACTCATTCAAAAAGATATAAGCAAATGAAAAGGATTTATTAAGCCTAATAACGTCACAACAATACAAAAGCAGAACAAAAATGGATTCTGTGCCGCAATAATGAGACAATTTTTTTTTTTAAAAAAATTCTTTTTAACTAAAATAATGTTCTTTGAATTATTATCTTTCGATTTATATTTTAATTTTAATGTGGGAGGACCAGGAGTAGGGGTGGAATAATAGCTCTTGTCCTATATCAGATAAAATCAAACAATCAATCAAACTAGAAGTGGTAGGTAGCGAAATTAAAAAAAAATGTGCACAAATTTTGGGACTTGACCACGCCTCTTTTTTAGAAAGATGTGTCTGCAATTGCACGCTATTTTCTTATCTTCAACTTTTCGAAGGGCATTTCTTTTGTTTTAATCATAATTGTAGTGTTTTATTGTTCTTTTTTTGTTGCTAAACTTTATTTACGAGCTATTTGTTGACATGGTTAAAATTTTGTTTGTAATGTATTTATCGAGCTAATTTTAATTATATCTTCTATTAATAATATCATAACTTGCGTTCTTATTCATCATATATTTTGATCTTATATGAAGCAAAAAAAAAGGATGGTACGTTACTCCCTTTGTCCCATAGTAACACACTCTATTACAAAAAAAAAAAAAAAAAAAAAAAAAAAAAAAAAAAAACTGACGCACTAAGAAGGAGTTGTCCGATGGAGACAAGAATTGGTGAATAGGAAAATTATGTACAGAATAGAAAATGATTAAAATTTCAGAAAAATGGAATGATTTATTTCAAAGTTACATAATTACAAAATAACGAGCTCAATAAGGTGTTGACCCACCTCTAACCCGGATGCAAGCTGCCACACGATGTGGTATAGAGTGATAAAGCTCTCTAAAGGTCTCCTGCAGTATTTTTTTCCAAATTTACTTCAATTGTCGGGCGAGGTCATCAACATTCCCTGGTAGATGCAGTCGCCTTCCCATCATATCCCAGACATACTCGATTGGAGAGAGATTTGGCTGGCCAAGGAAGTGTTTGACAAGCTGTAAGACAGTTCATAGCAACACGTGCCGAATGTGGTCTGGCATTATCTTGCTGAAAAATAAGGCCAGGGTACTGCAAAAGGAACGGTAGCAAAACAGGTAACAGAATGTCGTCGACGTACCTCTGTGCTGTAAGTGTGCCTCTAATGACGACCAAAGGGCTATCAAGGGAAATGGCACCCCAGACTATAACTTCTGGTTGATGGCCTGAGTGGCATGCAATAGTGGAAACAGGATCTGCCCTGGGGGTTTCCAGACACGTCTTGGATGATCGTCAGGATGCAGTTGGAAGAGGGTATAGTCGCTAAACGTCCAAGTCAGCATCATTCCAATCTGATCGAGCCAAGCACCACTGTAATCTAAATCGACAGTGTGCAACGGGAATGGCAGGTGGCGTAGCGGTCGATACGAGCGTAGATTTCGCTCTCTCAGCTGTCTGTGAATGGTCATGGTGGACACTTGTGTGCGGGTCGCACGTCTGATGATTGATAACGATAAATCAGACACTGTGACAGCTGATCTGACAATCACTCAGTCCTCCCCATCTGCTATGGCCCTAGGTCAACGGATACCATCATGACGCTGAAACCTGCCATTATCCACCCATTCTTGCCTGCATCTTCTAATTGCCGCATCGCTTGGACCCATATGACGAGCGATTCTCCGATTCGCCCAACCTGCCTTTTTCAATCCAATGATACGACCTCTTTCAAACTCTGACAGTTGCTCGTAATGAGCTCGAATCCTGCGGTGGGGCATTTTTTCAGTCGTTGAAAGGTATCCTAAATCGCAGCGCAACAGAAAATCTGACCATCAGATTGAGAATCGCTTCTTATATCCACCTGCTGAGTGCGCGGTTCCGATGCGCTGTAGCTCCTGATATCCATTCATTGGACACCAAATTTTAATCATTTGCATGTTCGGTCCAAATATCTTTGCATACGAAATTTCATTACATTTGGGTAACTCATTATATCTGGGTTTCATTACATTTGGTTCGTCGTTTTTTTTCTTCTTTGTTATAGAACGTAGTTTCAGTTGATGAATTTAATTTGCCCCATCATAATTTAACAAAAGAAAAAAAAAATATCACTTGATAGGAGGAAATAACTTGTAATGCTCGACGGTACATTCAGAGACAAGTAAAAACAAGTTGTTTTAAAGCGTTCTAACTTGTTATGGTATACTCGTATAGTAAAAATATCTGATTTAATTGAAAAATATATTTACATATAGTTAAATCACTTAATAAATGATTTGTGAAGTGGCGCTATAATCGCCTTTCAAATGTACGCTTTTATTTAAGAAAAATTATTTGAATCGGCTGTGTGCGTGCTTGTATAGACAAGTGGAGTGATCCCAACGCCTAAGTGTCATTTCCTAAATAAAGATTTGATATGATCAGAATTAGATTTGATTAGTTATTTATAATCCGTTTATAGTTTTGCGTGCAATAAGTGGGGCTGCATTAACATATATATTGTAATATACCATGTATTTTGTAAAATTATACTTGTGAGATCACGTGGAGTTAATTTTTTAGAATTTATATTTTCTCTTTAAGAAAACATACACTTGTGTGTGACTGGGTGTGAAAGAATAGTCTCAATACAACTTATTCATGTCTTAAGAAGGGACTAAAATGTATACCCAGTTCTGGGAGTATAGCCAGGCACCCTGTTCCTGGGGATTATATAAGGGGACCTCAGGGACTTGCTTCTTTAGGAAAATAAGGGCATCATGACCCTAGTGATCTTTTTCTCTCCGATGGAGTTTACTGTATTTAGTAAACACGGGTATCGCATCCCAGAGTTACCCTAGCGATTTTTCTCTATTTTCGATTCTCCTTCTTGTCCAACTTTTTACCTTTTTTTTTATCACTTTCTTTCACGTCTGGATTAAAGTTACATCTCATTTGCGCAGCATAGTCACATCTGGCTGTTGCGTAATCAAACTTTACTCACTCTTAAGAAAATATGTATAGTTCAAATTTTTTGATAATTCGAATTTTTCTGGTCCTTTCGGCTTCATATATATATATATATATATATATATATATATATATACGAATTTAATACCTTCCAAAGATAGTATTTCTTACATTGACTATAGTTTTGAGTGCAGTTAGTGGTCGGTTTTATTAACATCGCACTAGAAGCAGCCCTAGGACTATTGTCGACGGACCTCGTAATTTTAAACCTCGGTTAAATGACGAGGATGACACCTGAGCTAGCACTCCCCTCTCCTTACTTCCACACCATTTCAACGGGAGAGCTTTGAGCCTCGACAGATTTAAAAAACATTAGCCCTGGTTACACGGCGGGTCTTTAGTGGCCTCATGCCTCGAACTTACGACTGGACGAAAATTTCTAGCCCCGAGTCCTCTACCACGACCACTAGGGTAACGTGGCCATTTTTTACAGTGAAGGGAAAAAACAGGATTTATTTATTTTACTATTAAATTTCAGATAATAGGAAAAGCACCCATACGATGAACTATTGCAATTAATATCTTCTTTAAATTCAAATTAACGTATAAATTCTGCGAATCAGATCCACCAACGTCACCAATATATTTCATTCAAAACAGTTTGACAAAAAAAGTATTGATCCAAAACACTCCACTCTTTCCTAGACTGTTGCCGTGTTTATAATGTGCAATAAAAAAACTCTACCATTCGTGTTCAACTTGGATATTCTTCTGCACGCTTCAGCAAACACTTACACCCAAATCGTTAAAAATCCGGTTTGTTGTGGACAAAAGACTTTCTTAATGACCATTTAAAACGAATAAGAACAAAACCACAGATGTCACATAATGTCACTGAACTGCACCTCATTTTAGTGGATGTAAACAACTTAAAATCTGTCGTAACCTTTCGCGAATAGCATTTAATCTGGAATTATTCACATGCATTAGGACATTTGAGAGCATCAAAGCGACTTTTCGATAACACTAATGCTTGTTGCAAAATGATTTCGTTTTATTCGTATATTTAGTATACATATTGCTTTATTTATTTATTTTGTTTAAGAAGCTCGCATTAAGGTGCTTGTGTGTCGAATTTTAAATATACCCCGGTGTAAAACTAAGATGAATCACTCTGTCCAAATGATTTATGTTTGTCCCTAGCAGAATCGAAATATTTCTAAGAACGGGTTTTTTTTTCTTCTTTTTTATTCCCAACCGAACTTGTGATATTTCATTAGATAAAAGTGTGTGTGTGTTGTGCTTCGCGTTTCCACCGATTTTTTAAAAGGTGAGTATGCAGGAAACGACTTGAATTTAAATTCCAGGATGGTTATCGTGAGGCGATATCAAAAAATCATTCGTGGAAAGTGAAAATTCGAGGAGGCCCACCCGTTCGAGTGATGTGAAAAGTTCATCGTTTGTGCTCACAAACGCCATTTGTCTTCCGTAGGAACTTGACTATGTAGTAAAAAAATCGTCCTGAGCAGTTACGCGTTTTTCATTCATCAGGGTATCGACTTTGCTGGTGGTCCGTTTCTAAGAAGTTACAGAACAGAATAATGCCTATGTGTGTGATAAAATATCTATATCAGATAAGGGTGTTGCACAAACAAAATTTTAAAAAATAATACTAATATAGAATGAAGTATATTTCATTTTGACATGTGGTAGCATTTTTTTTTCCTGTTAAGGTCTCGAAAAAGTAGAATTATTCAAAATGAAAAATAATTAGCTTGAAGTCCAAGCTCCAGGTGCAATAGAAGCAATTGCTATCAAGGACAAAAACACCCTCTTCAAATTCCTGATGCATTTTTATTTTCACGAGCAAAACATTTTTAAGTGCAAAAGCTTTGCCAATATTAACAATAAAAAGGTTAAAAACAGACGATTTTGCCCCCAAAATCAATTATTTAGTTAAATGTTAAAAAAAAAAGCAAACCACAAATTAATAAAGCCTGCAATAATATTCTTTTCGGATATTGCAATAAAAACAGACGATAAAACATAAAGATTTTAAAAAATTAAAATTTTAAAAAATAAAATAAAATTTGAAAGAAAATGAATTCACATCTTAGCAATGAAAATAAACCTTATAAAAAGCGAGCTAAATATAATTATTATAAACATAATTTATTATAATATCAATATTTTGAATGTAACCCTATATATCCCATATTTTATGTCCACACATTTTTGTTGCTGCCATTTTCTCAAAACAGCATATCCACACATGTTAATAACTTTAATCATAAAATTAATTGTGTAGAATTAATACCTGACATTATATATATATATATATATATATATATATATATATATATATATATATACTTGGTTGTATAAGATATACGTTGAAATGATATTTATTCCTACTAGTAACCATTGAAAAATTCACATAATAGTTTTTAAGACTTTTGCTAGGAAATTTTAAACCTTAGGAGTTCAGTTTAGTAATAAATTCGATGCTACTGACATTTTTTTAAAATCTGTTTTTGTTATTTGGTAAAATATTGCATTTAATTTGAGTGTGATGTGGATGGGAGTATTGCCTGAATTTTTTTTGTCCGTATATGTCATTGTATATTGAGCCTGTAGCTTTAGAGATCATGTTATAATTTAATTACCCATATGTTTTTTATTTGTTTTATTTGTATTTATCACCAATGGATTTCTTATAACATATGATTATATTAATTGAAGCAGGCAAATCAATTAATTAACTATGACAATAGATAATTAAAATGATGGATTTCGAGTTTTTATTGTTTATATATATTTCACATTTATTTAGCTAATTATATTTATATTCCTTTTTATTCATAAAATTTTCATACAAAATATTAGGGATGTTCAAGGAATAAATGCGTACGCTTACTAAAACTCTTTATCTTAAAATGGTATCATCTTTCTCATTTTTATTTATTAAAATAGTCTATCATATAAAGTAAATGTGGAATCATAAGAAAATTGAAATAATTTTAATGGATTATTATGTTTTTCATATCTTCATAACAATTCAGTGACATTATGTTTAATGATATTAGCATTACACTTAGTTGCCTTTAGAAAGACTTTAAGTAAGTATGTTTAAGTAATAAATGATGTATTCTCACAGTCGTTTTATTTTAGAAGAAGAATTGTTTATTAGGCATTCAAGTAGATTCTTCACGAGTAATTTGAGTGCTATAACCTAACTGATTCGCGTTTTTTTTTAAATTTCTCATTATATTATATTATCAATCTACGATGAAAATATTTTAAGCTGTTTAAGTAAACGGCATGAGAACAACGAATAAAAATTATTTATAAATAGTATAATTCTGTCATTATCATTCTCACGTATGTTATTATTATTTTTTGAGTGGGTTCAAGTGCACGTTCATCATCATTATTATTATTTTAGATTTAGCTATCTGGAGATCTAGGCCTTTGTTTTGTTTTCTTCAATTGCTTTCTAAAATATCTTATTACTCTTCTTATCAATACTTAAAATTACTTTGCGATCTTCAAAATTTCTATTTTTCGCCTTTCCCCTCTTACAGAACGTGTCCTTATAGAAGGCATGTAATAACTTCGACTTTTGAATTTAATCTTTACATTAATCTCTATAATAAATAAAAGTTTTAATTATTATATCGCTGATTATATATATATGGTGGAGTGTAACTCATAATCAAAATGTTTAATGAGGCATTTATAGTTTATAGAGGATTATTCATGCAAAAACAGAATATAAAAAATTTGCAATGAACTTTCAAAGATAAGAAGTAGTATTTATTCAGGAAAAAGATTTTACTTCTCTGCAGTGCGAGATTTACAGATGCAAAAGTTCTCTCAGAAAACACCGGTAATATGCAATATATATAATATATATTTCAGACTCAATAGTAAACACATTTCTTGTCTAAGTTTGACATTCATTTTCAAATGTTCTTTACATTCAAATATAAGATTATATACATACTGATTACCAATTCCATTACTCATTTCCCTATTCCCCCCCCCCTCAAATCCCGTTACTAATCGTCAGAAATAATTCGGAAAAAAAAAAATGTTTAAATCAAGTTAATTCTACATTATTTAATTTATATTTTCATTTGCCAATCTCGAATTATGTTTTTGAAAATTTGGGGAGTGGGATGCCCCTATTCCCTGAAGGCTCCTTCCTCCCTCAGCGAACTTAGAAGCAACATGAGAGCTATTGGAGACGTATCTCGTAATTTTGAACCTTGGTCAAGTGACGAAGACGACACCTGAGCAGACACCTTCCTCATCACGCCATATGGAGGACATGTGAACTCGACCAGATTGAACGTTTATCAACCCCGCTACATGGCGGGTCTTTAGCGGCATCAGGGCTCGATTCTATGGCTGGACAGAAACAACGTCGGCCTCGGGTCCGCGATCATGACCTCTAGGCCAAAAATCGGTTATCAAGAAGGAGGGCGGAAATAAAGAAGCATCGCCAGGATATCACTGACTTGTATTTCCCAAAGACTGTATAAATCCCATGGAAAAGAAAAAGAGATTATTAGAGTGCCTTGGGTGAGTGATGCTCGTACTTATCTGAAGAAGGTAAACCTCTGCAGATGGAAGGACGACAAGAGAATTTAGAGAACAACTTATATAAACTTCATTAGACATTCTTCGTAAGCCGTTTTAAATGGTTGTTGTTCTCTTTTCCTTTTTATTTGTTATCGTGTCCGGTTGAAAGAAAATAATTTACAATTTTAAATTGCTTACAGGAGTTAGTATTTATCTAAATATTTATACTGATATCAGTATTTGTGTACATAAATTTCATAAAAAAATAATGAAATTGTAAGGAAATGAAATATGGAAATTTTTTACTTTATCAACACAGAAAATAACGGTATACAATTAGAGAAATGAAACGATTGAAATTTATACTGTAAAAAGTACTTTTTTTTTACAGCCGAAAAGAATATTAACTCATTGAAAGAAAAAAAAAATCTCTCTTACACAAAAAATAAATAAACAAAATTAATAACAACAACCTAGTTAGAACAAGGCTGTAATAAAGTCGTCTTCAATTTAAATATAGCGTAAGACGAGTTATATTTGTTACTTTGGTGCCATATTAATATATTCCATGATGTATTGTGGCCTTGGTAGCCAAGTGGTCATGGTTTCGTATTCGTGACCGGCGGTTTTCGATCAGTTCGATCCTTGGCCGTTAAAGACCCGGGGCTGATGCACGTTAAATCTGTCGGGACCCAAAGTCCTCCCGTTGGCGTGGGGTGGAAGTTAGGAAAGGGGAGCCAGCTCCGGTGTCGTCCTCGTTACTTGACCAAGGTTCAAAATTACGAAGTCCATCGTGAATAGCCTTCATGTTGCTTCTAGTGCAACGTTAATAAAAACTAAACTATCCACGATGCATTATCATTGCCGTGTCATGACGCTGGTCTTTAATGGATCCATTTTTACGATGCATAATTCAAATACAGCCAATAGGCTAGTTACTATCAACTTCTAATAAAAGCTAGCATCTAGTTAATCTCGGAGCCTATGAAAGTGAGCCTTCTCAGTATATATTGTCCTGTAAATATAGTAATAAAATGTTATTTTTATGCATCCAACTGTTAAAAATTATATTTTTGAATGCCATTCAAGTAATAAGATGTTTCGGGCATGTCAATTAAAACAGGCACATACATACATTTCTTATTCTTTTCGTCGTTTAGATAATTACTACGGCGTTCAAAATATTTTTACTAGTATAAATAAATATTTTACTGAAGGTAAAATAAGTAAAAAGATTACAAAAAGTTACATTTATTCAAAACAAGAACTGTGGAAACTATTTTTTATATTTTATTATGAAATTACAATTTTTTGCGAGTTTCATGGCTGTTTTCTCGTCTTTAGAAATTTATCGATTTTTATTGCAGTTGTATGCTAATGAATTTAATAAAAAAAAGTTCAGATCTTTATATGCATAATTGCTATGCTTTTAACTTCAAAAGTTGTTACATTTATGAGTTTTAATAATATTCGTGCCTCATTCAGTATCCGCTGGCGGCACACCTGTTAAAAATCTCTAAGCAATTTTATTTTAAACCAAATCCAAATTTGAGAAAAATATCTATTTTTTTTTTTTATAAAAGTATAAAAAAACTCTTCGGAAAATATTTCTTACTGAAATTAATCTTGTCCTTTTGTAAAAGGACAAGGTTAGAAATTTTATTTTCACAAGTTTAAATGTTTGATTTGATGCGTCAGGACAAAATGAATCTAGAAATATTTTTTGATGGAAACCTTGCACATTCCAAGTTTTGTTTTCTGTTAACTGTGAACTACGTTAAAAAAAATTAACGTATGAAGGAAGGGGAGTTATGAATGATTACTTTAATCGTAGATATTTAAAATACTTTAAAATTAATGACATTTTAAAGTTAGTTGTAAGATTAAACTTTTGTAAACCATTCATTTTGAAGTACTGAAATGAAAGTTAAAAAAATAAAAAGTTCTTTGTAAAGTTTTGCAAAGAACAGATTTAGCCACTCAAGATGTGCTTTTTTTATAATTATTATTAAATTACTCAGTTAAGTATAAGAATTAATGTAAACGATGGAATATCGAAAAATGTACAATAGTAAACTTTTCTAGTATTAAAATTAAAGGAAATGATAAATTATTGGATTGTACATATTTAAGCTACATGTAGTTAAAGTTAAAACAAACGATAAATTATTAAAATAATTATTTTTGAGCTAAATGTAATAAAAATTGAAGCAAATGATAAAAAATTGAAAAGTGACCTGGTATGCGAAAAGTGATCCACGTAAAACAATAGCTCCTTGGGTGGCTAACAGTGAAAGATCAGTTTATAATTTTTTCGGAAAAGCTGTTCGTGTGGTGATCTCGCAATAAAATTCTAGCAAAATATCTTTCACGGAAAACTGAATTTTTAATAATATTTTATCTACCTTTGTTTCATTTTGCGTTAAAAAATAGCTATTAAATAAACATAATATATGTGAATTTATAATAATACTCATAATCACGAATTTTTTCCAGCGCCTGAATTATGAAAAACTGTATTAAACTTGAATACTCTCAAATCACTGTAATACTTATTCTTAAACTTAAGTATTTTTTAAATTCCTAATATTAATTCACGCTCTCCCTATATATATTTATATATCTTGTTCAAATTTTCAATCGTGAATAAAATATTTTTTATTCATCCACTCAAGTTCAAATGCATTTTTTTAAACTTTTAGTGGATGATACTTGATGTAAATACAGTTTTTTCAAATATTAATTCATTAATGAAATTTAATTGGTGAAAATACAGTTTAGTCCAACCACTTGGCGTGATTTCAAAAATTGCCAAACTTGGCAATTTTTTTTTTTTTTTTTTTTTGGCAGAACGTTGAGTCCGCGTAGCGGACCAGGGAAGCCACATTTGGCAAAATACCGTCAAATAAATTCCTGTCGCCAAATAATAAGGGTGGTTGGGCTAAATTGCCTTCCAACCATTTAATTTACCAGATGAATTAAGAAACAAGCCAATGCTTCTATTGTGTCGTTTGTCTTGCAATGGCAAAGTTGGTAGCGCGTCGGCGGGGAATCATCATGCCTTCGGATCGAATCTCGTCGAAGCATAATTTTTTTTTTTGATTTTCAAACAATTAATTTTAGTTTTATAAGGGAGAAAAAATTTCTTTTATATATGATATTTAGCAGGATGTAAATTTAGGAATAAATACCGTCAGTGACGAAGCGTGTAGATCGTTGGGAAAAAATTTCTTTTGCCACATAATATTATGATTCTTTCATATGTATATACATGTTTATATTAATTGTAATTATTTAATAAAAAGAGTAACTAAAATAATATAAAAATTTTCTTTGTTGACCTAAGTAGGAATTTATTTCAATTTTTTTTTTTTAATATTACTTGTTTGAAGACGGTTAAAAAAGTTACTGTGTGTGTGCTAAGTGAATTTTCAAGATTTATTAACAACAACTCTCATAACTTCTTTTTGCCTAATTTCCTTAAAATTATCTTCGGTTAATAATACTGAATAGAATTCATTTGTGAACATTTTTTCGTGGTAGCCTAGTGGTCACGGTAGCGAATTCGCTGCCGGTGTTGTTTCCGTCGTATCATAGGCTCGAGTTCTGAAACCTCTAAAAGCCCACAGTGTAGCGAAGCTGATGCTCGTTAGATCTAATCGAGGTCCCGAGTCCTCCCGTTGGCATTTCGAGAGTGAGGTGCCAGGTCAAGTATCATCCACGTCACTTGACCGAGGTTCAAAATAACGAGGTCTGTCACCAACAGCCCTCGTGTTGCTTCCTAATGCTACGTTAATAAACATTCCTATGAACACTTTTTTAGATTTAACCATGCTCTAAGACTGATACCATTCGAATTACATTAAAGTATATATAAATGTGTGTAGACAAATATATTAAGACACTAAAATACTATTATAAAAGTTGACACGAGCTACAACCTTATAAATCTATGTAAATACAGGTGCATTTTTTTAACAAAATGTTTTGAGTTCGATACCATTGGGAAATGACATAACTTTATGACGATGAGTTATTTGTGATTTCCTCTTAGCTAACCTCGCGGACATTTTGGGACTTTGAATTGCATAAAATTACAATTTCTTCAAAACCCAAATGAAATGTGACTTGTTCAATTAGACGAAGAGAAGAAATGCAGTTAATTGAGATAGTGACAGATATGAAATAGAATTGAAAGGAAAACGAAGAGAAATAGAGGATAATGACAGACTGGAAATACTTGTAAGTCGTATTATAGCATCGCTGTCAATCTTTTGGATTGAAGCGAATCTTAGTAAAAGTACTGAAATAAGATTCGGTGGTAATTGTGGAAAATGGTTGAATCAGAACGAGTGAAGACTTTATTATTTGATTATAATTTAGAATTAATGAGTTAAGTCGGACTCGAGAGAGAGCGACCTCCTCTATAGTTTAAAGATTGATAAAGTATTTTGTCTTGCTCTTGCCTATCTTCAATTGGAGTCCAATAAATATTGACTGTGAAATTAGAAGAAAAGATGGCATTTATATTAAACAATGAAGGAAGGTCGTCACAACCTCTCTCTTGGAAAAATAACACGGGTATAATCGAAGATGAAAGACCTTAAATAACCCCCACCCCTCTTTGAGAAATCACTTTTCTTATCCACCATCTCCCCCGAGAACAATTTTTACAATTTTAAGGCTGATTGACGGGCGACAATTTGATCTGTCTCAACTGTCAGCTTCTCTTGAAATGGATAATCACCACACATTTTTTTTTTGCCTCTATCCATCAATCGACTTCTGCATGTGACGCACATAATAATATTCTAACCATCCATGAGTTATGTGTTCCATCCCGTTAGCGAAAGAAGGACATGTTTGAACTATGTAAAGATGTTCTACTTGAATAAGGACTGATTGGGGAGGATTAAGGACAATGTTGGCCTTCGAGAATGGAGCAGATGTGCGCACAGGTGGAAATCTGTGATATTTGAGGTTAAAATGTCTCTCTGATGAAAAAAAAAAAAATCGTGGGAACGAATATGTAAACGATGTCTTGCTGTTTGTTATGTAAAATATGATGTTCTTCTTTCAAGATTTTCTTTTTCTTCTAAAGTTAGAATGTTCCAGATGAATAATGCTAAGAATCAAAATGAATCTCATGTTTCAATTTTAATATATAATGAATATTTATATTCGATCATTATGGAAGATAAGTAGTTAACTTTGGAAAATAAGTAGTTATGTGTATGTTAGGAGAGGGGGTGCCAGCTCAGGTACCGTCCTCGTCACTTGATCGTGGTTCAAAATTACGAGGTCCGTCGCCAATAGTCCTTGTGTTGCTTCTAGTGCACGTTAATAAAAACTAAACTAAACCGATAACAATTGATACTCTTCTCAAAAATGAATTTCAAACTTTTCCAGTAGAAAGAGATACTGCATCCAACTAAATATTTTTTTCCCGTTATTGAAAATGTGTGACAGCGTTAGATATCTGTACTCTCTTTCATGATGGTTGCAGTAACCGAGTGGTTACTGTCGAGAGCTCATAACCGATGTTGTTCTCCATCGAGTAGAGGGTTCGAGTTCCTGTGCCACAAAAGTTTCCTCCTGTAGCGGGCTGATACACGTTAAATCTGTCGAGGCCTAATGTTCCCACGTTGGGAAAACCCGTGTGGTGACCTGGTGTGAAAGAATAGTACCACTGTAGCTCATGCATGTAGTATGGGGCGACTAAAACGAGTACTCATTTTCTGGAGGTATAATTGGGCTCCCTGCTCTTGGGGATTTTATCAGGGGACCTCAGGGGCTTGCCTTTTTTAGGTAGGTACGGGCATCATGACCCCGAGGCACCCTAGTAATCTTTGTCTTTCCTTTGGGGTGACTGTCTTAGGTAAACATGGGAGACACCCCCCACCCTCGGAGATGCCCTAGAGATTCGTCTTTCTTTTCAAACCTCCTTTTCGTCAAACTTATATTTTTCCATTTTTTTTCTTAATTCTTAGACCTCAACTACATCTCGTTTGTTGCAGCATAGTCACATCTGGCTCTTGCGGCATTAAACTTCATTTTCATTAACTCACTCACGTTGGGATAGTACTTGGTGTGGATGTTAAGAGAGAGGGGGGGGGGGTACCAGCTCAGGTGTCGTCCTTGTCACTTGATCGAGGTTCAAAATTACGAGGTCCAACTCCAATAGCACTCGTGTTGCTTCTAGTGCGACGTTAATAAAACCAATCCAATCATTTTTCAGAAAAAGAAAGAACGAATAGCAATAAGTTTAGTTTAATCTTATTATTTTTTTTTATAAAAAAAAAAAAGGAGAATACACCTGGATAAAACTGAACTACAACCATTAGAAGTTTAGAATTATAAGCAGCAAATTTTAAAGACAATTTTTTTCTCTTTCATCCGATTGTTTCATATTTATCAAAACGTTTCTTTTTTGTATTCAAAAGTGCAAAAAAAAAAAAGTTCAAAAGATTTTTTTTATTGAAACTTTTAAGTTTTCGAACATTATAATTTTTCTGTTTTCAACTACTTTTCACACTTTAATGGATTTTGACAATCTGAAAGCTAAAAGTTTTAATAATTATGCTGATTGTAATTTTATAAAAAAAATTTTTTTTTAGATAAATAAAATACTTTATTAATGGTACATTTAAGCTTCATTGTTATATAGAAAGCAGCATATTTAAAAAACAAGGCTTTTTTTATTTGAATTTTTCTTCCCCCCCCCCCTTTGCATTGTTTGCATATGCTTTATATTTCGTCTTCTAATATTGTTATGCCAAATGGTTTTCTTTAAAATGAAAAGTTGAGAATCTTTTTAGCTATCCAAGGGGCTATTGTTTTAGTTGGATCAATTTTGGCGCACCAGATCACTTTTCAAATTTGTATCGTTTGCTTCAATTTTAATAACAATTTGCGTAAATGTATTCAATTTACTAATTTATCGTTTGCTTTAATTTTAATTACATTTAGCTCAACTATATCCAATTCAATAATTTTTCGTTTCCTTTATTACTATTGTCAATTCTCGATATTTCATCGTTTTTTATAATCCTTATGTTTAATTGAGTAATTTAATAATAATTACAAAAAAAAAAGCGCTCCTTGGATGGCTAAATATGTTTTTTGCAAAACTTCGCATAGAACTTTTTCGAGTTTTTAATTTTTTATATTAAGATTATAGTATAGTAAATAGCATAAAAATAGAAACATATATTTCAAGCGCATGAATTTGCATCAATATTAGGACAACATCTTATCCAAAAAAAATGTTTCAAATTTCTTTCATGAAAATGGTCATAAATTTGTTGATTTATGTACACTAATTAATAATTGTTAAAATAAAAATTACATTATATGTTCTAGTGGAAAGTTTATATTAAGTAAATCGTAAGACATTATTTATGTATTTTTTGAAACAATTTATTCAAAATAGTTACCTCTGGATTCAAAGTATTTCTGAAGATCAATTTCAGGTTTTCTGGATTTCTACAGAAATCATTTATTTATTTTTTATAACATTTTTCACTCTCTGATTCTGCAACTTTATACATTCCATTCAGAAATAACATTAATTTTCAGCACCATTTTAAAGTTACTAGCTGCTAAAGCAGAAATAGCACTCATTGATTTGCGTGGTTAAAATATCATGTGTAAATTTAGCATTCTAGAATACTGCAGTGTTATATAACAATATTCAAGAGCCTTACTGGCTTTATTTAAATCGAAATGAGTTTCAAAGGTATAAAATAATTTAAAAATTTGCCTAAATTTTGCTCTTTTCCAGTTTGCTTCTGATATCACAATCTTCAATTGTGTTTGAAAAATTTTGTAGCTATGATGGTGTTTTGTAGGCGACTTAAAAACTTATTTTCGCGGTTTATTATTTTAATAAAATAACAAAATGAATCATCGCAAATATCCTTGAATTGTAGAGCAGCCAAGTTCCATTATTCCATTAACATTTACTTTCATAAATGTTCAAGAGATTATTTGATTTTCAAATATTTTACAGAGTGTGAACCAAACATTACATCATCTTTGCAACTTTTTTAGTAACGTACAACTTAAATCACCACGCACATAATGCATGCTTCGATTCAAAGATGGCGCTGCTAGTAGCTAGATGATAACATTGCCACTTGGAGAAAATCAAATGATACATTTTTTTTAACAGAATACGCACTGGACGTGATCAGTATGTCAGTTTGCAAATATAAAAATTTTCAGAACTTAAGTGGAGGTTAAAAAAAAAGGAAAAAAAAAAAAAAAAAGAAAGAAAGAAAGACATGATACATGCACTTTATTTGCGCGCAACAGGCACAATTTTATTGTACCTACTGGTTGTAAATTTTCGTTTACAAATATTAGCCATCAGGGCCTTTTCTCCCGTTCGAAAATAATTTTTTTGTAGAGAAAGTTAAATTCTTTTAACATCGACTCAATAATACAATTAAATCGAGCTTTTACGCATCAGACAACAGATGTGATTAGTCTGCAATCCATCATTTATTTAAAAATTTAATTCTATTTTAAATATGCTTTAAATTTCGGTTTGATAAAGGTCTGGGATTTTAAATAAAATAGTACTTAAAATATTGACTGAGAAAAAATAAAATTATGAAAGTAACATATGAAATAAAAAAAAATAAATAAACAGAAAACAATTAAAACAAATGCATAGTATATTATAACATGAAGAGATGTATGCGAAGATTTTGAATACAAAATATAGAAAAGCGAAGATTATTGCAAATTAAGTCATAATGGATTTTAATAGTAATAATTTTGAAATTTTTTACTTAAATGTAAATAGTCCCTTAAAGGAAAGAGGCGTAAAGAAATTAGTATTTTCTTTTCGTTCAGAGTTAGAGAAAAATTCATAAGTTTACTACTACTACTACTACTTCAGTTTTTTAATTTTTGTTGTTCATGAAGCTAACATGCGTTACTATTCGGCTCCTGCATTTGAAAAAAAATGTCCATCCTATGAGATCCTTTTGCTGGTAAAATTCTTGTAGTTCTAAAATGACGTAAATTCATAAAAACCAAATTTCTTCTAGTATTACTCATCACATTATGAAACCCAATTTAAAATTTCTTGAATGAAAATATCATCGGCGAGAGATTCCTTTTATATACAACTTAATTTTAGATTGTTAAGCATAACTTTAATTATTTTTATTCTGTGTATTTAATAAAACTAAGTTTCTAATAAGAATGAATGAAACAAAATAAGTATTTGAAAGCAAAAAGAAAATGTTCTATCTTATCGTTGTATTGTACTATATGTACAATGCTCCTACCGAAAATTGAATAAAAATTGAGGATTACGAATAGATGTTAATTCATTTTCATATTCACTAATTATAAAACGTGAATTTGAGCTAATTAACTTATATTTTGGGTAGGACTTAAATATCATTCAGTATGAAAAAAAAATCATTCATTATCAGATTTTAGTGGATAAGATTTTTATACTCAGTTACACTGAAAAACATATTTACACTGATGTATTACTTCTTAATCAAAATGACTATTGCTTTCCGCAAGTTTTAAGGTGAAAAGACAATAATTTGAAATCGAAATGTGACTCTCTTTGCATCAAAATTCCTTTTCCCCCAGATACTTAGATTAAATACTCTTTTTCTGTTGTATATCATATTAAATATACTCCTCCTCTCATTAGAATTCCATATTCGACTAATTCAATTAATTTTATTGTTCCATTTAATACGGTTTTTGCTCCTTTTTATCTTCTTCACAGAAAGCAAATATTTTCAATTCAGCTAGTCTATCAGCTTTTCAATTCAGCTATCGTGATGGGTTGGTTCTCTTGTATCAGAAGGTGTAAGCACTCGAATGTTGACATATTGCACATTTCCCATATAACTTTTTTTCCCGTTGACATAATGGGGAAGTTTGGAGAGGGAGGTTCCAGCTCAGTTGTCGCCCTCGTCACTTGACTGAGGCTCAAAATAACGAGGTCCATTGCCACTAACCCTCATACTGCCTCTTAGTTTGCGACGTTAATAAATAATCACCTGATAATCACATTTTTTCAAACATACGTAGTACAATCATGGATAAAGATATTAGGCACCGTTTAAAAATTCTCTGTTTGTAAAATACCATTGTGTTGGGAAAACATAATCCTACAGAGATAAAACAAATAATCCTTTTTACTTACAAAAAAAATCAATATTTGATTGGGCCTCTTTTAGCCTTAATTACGTCATTAATTGTTTTGTGTATAATGCTTACTATCCTAAAATATTATCTTTGGTTATTTTGTTCCATTCTTGCTGTAGGACGTTTATGTTTCCTTTGAAGTAATTGATTACTTCCCAATCATGAATTGGAGAATACTCAAAATGTTCCATTGGGCTGAGATCTGAAACTTGTAGGGGCCACTCAAAAAGATCTACACCTTTTTCTTTAAATCACTTCGTATTTGTGTAGATTTATGACATGCAAAATTGTGTTGTTAGAATTTATTTTCGTTCATATATGTGTCTCCAAATATATGAGAAAATGATGACTTGCAAGGTTTTTTCGAGTTCATTTATGTACCGCTTCCTCCTAGAGGACCATTTCGCCCAAACCATCATTCGTCATGCATCCCCAGATCATAACACTGCCTCCTCCGCTTGTAACAGAAGGTACCCACACGTTCCTGAATATATTCTTCGCCTACCCTTCACCTCACATATGTCACACCATGTTGGCTAAACATTTAGAATATTAAAATGGAGTTAACTAAATTTATAAAGCTATTTTTAAATATTTTTTTTTATACATATCGACACTCCTGTTCTGTTTTCTTAATAAATGTAGATTAATTAACATAAATCTAATATTTAGATTAATCAGACCATGAAGTATTGGATCAATTTTCTTTTGCAAAGTGTTGGTGTTTAAGAGCTTATGCAGACCTTATCTTTCTATTTATTGCGGAGAGCCTGTTTTCTTCTTGTCTTTGCAACTTTTAAGTTCTACTTCGGCATATTTTTTTCTAACGGTTCTAGGCATGATTTGTTTTCTTGTCGCCATCGATAAACCAGCAGATATAATATATTTTACAATCTCTCTCTCTCTCTTAAAAAAAAAAGCAGCTCATTTCAACAATCAGTCCTTTCTGAGTGTGGGAATTTTTTCTATTACTGTTCTTTTGGAATTTAAATATAAACCGGAGATTTCAAGACGTTTGATAATATGTTGAACTGGACATTTTGAATATTTAACAGCTTTTGCAACGCCAGTTTGGTTTTTGCCTTGTCGCTTAAAAACTATATTCTCAGACGTTGTTCTTGACTAAGTTTACTACTTTTCCGAGATCTAAAGTAAAAATGAAGTACTTTATGATTTCGTTCAATTAACTGAACTTGAGTGTATATATGGGTACTAAAAGACAGAAACTAATTACAGACTAATACAAATTCCAAGAAAACGTGAATTCCTCATAAACGTCGTGATAATATTTTATCGGTTGCTGAATGCAATGATGTTTGCTTACATTGCTATCTAAACTCGACTTCAATGTTGCAATAAACAAGCTAAATAATTTTGATTAATTGTTCTGTAGTTAACGTAAAAAGATAAGAATGCTTGATACTTTTGTCCATGGCTGTAAAATATATTTTCAAGTGTTCTTCAAGTGTGTTCTAACCGATGTCTCAGTTACAGTTTATATCAATTGTAATCATTTTATTCAAGTGTCTTGTCAGATTTTTGATGCCAATGGAGGGGGTAACTTTTCGTCAGTATGTTATTTTGGAGTGACTGGGTAGAAGCCCAAGCCTCCTATCATAATAAAAAAAAGTTATGAGTTTTAACATTGAGAAATTTACGAGTTAAGTGTCTCTTGAATATTTTTACTAATTCTTACAAAATTCATTAATTCTTAAAATATGCTTTAATGCTCAAATAAATAAATAAAAATAAAAAAAGTAAGTAAAAATAATAAATAAATAAGAATAAAAAATAAGTAAAAATAATAAATAAATAAATAAAAATAAAAATAATTAAAAATAATAAATTTAAATTAAATAAGATGAAAACAATTAAATATTAATTTTGTTTAATATTTAGTTATTTGTACAAATACACACACATACATGCATATATATATATAATTATACTATTCCTTAAAATATTCTTCTATTAATTACTACCTAATTTTTTAAGAAATTATAGTTTATTGTAAATATTAATTTGTTGCAAGGGAAATGCCTCCGATTATTTTTTTCTTTCAGACACACAGATCCGAATTATTAATTAAGTATATTGTTATTTTTTTGCCATGTACTTAAGATGCGTGTGTTCTTTTTCTAATTTTGAAACATTTTTTTCTCCAAATAACTAGGAATAATGTATACATTTTTAATAAAAATTTTTAATTAACGTGATAAATAGAGACCATGGCGGAGCTAAGGACAATGTCTGTAAGTGTCGGCTATTCCAAAGAGAGGGGTCAGAGGCATCCTTCGTAAAAATGATTTACAGAGGTCATGGTTTAGGTGGGTCTTTTTTTTAAAGCAAAATTTTGAATCTTGTTGGTTTCATATGTTTGCAGAATTATATAAGGGTGGTTATCTGTAAGTTAGGCCTGGTGTTTGCATTTCTTACTTACCACGAAAAATTGTTAATTTGCCATACGTGATATTTTGTAAAGACTCAATTCTAGCCGTGTGATATTCGGCGCAATCATCCGTGTACCGTTTCGGTTACATCAAAGAAGAAGAAAGCGTTCGCTTCAGTGCTTCTCCATTTGCAGAAAAAAAGGGGGGGGGGAAAGCTATAATTCAGTGAAAAGAAACTGCTTACCAACGGATTAAACGCCCTTTTTACAGGTGTGAACATTTTCCTGGCTCGGAAGAAATATTTAAAAGGAAGAATGCGATCCCAAAGAATTAACTATAGAATGGATAATCCTATCCTTTTAAAATAGTTCTTTCCAGCGGTGAATGAATTTAGCGGTGAGTTAATTCGAACACGTGGTTAAAAAAAGGTACAATGGAATTGAAAGTAACACCTGCGCACACATAGGCCCTTTGTACAAAATTGAGTCTTCAAAATAAAATTAACCGGGTATTCTTTTATTCTGATAATTAAAAAGAGTCATAAAATATTGGGAGGGAAAAAATTGGGGGGGGGGAGAAGAAAAAAAAATTAAACATATATTTTTATATCGTTGATAAAGTGGTTTTTTTTTTTTTTTTTTATTGTATTAGGAAGATAAGCTTTTGAAACCGTGGTTTCAGTTCAAAACAAAATACTGAGCTATTCAAAATGATTCATCCGATTTCAAAATTCTATATTTTTAAAAATAAATGACACAGAATGATATGTAATACACGAAAACGAAAGAGAACTGTGATAGTTTAAAATTGTAAACAATAGAAGGCCCTAGTAAAGCTGTTTCACGAAAGTTGTGTTTGAAGATTTGAAGAAGTTACCTCGGAATTGGATTCGTCGCAATGGACCAGAAGACTTGATGTTACACAGGTGTTCACAGTCACCTGATATGGCACATGCGATTTCTTCCTTTGGGGGTTTGTAAAAGGAAGTGCATGCACCAATATTGCCAACCAATTTATGTGAACTCAAACGGATTTCTGCTGCTGTACAATCCATTACCACTGACACCTAACGTGTTTGGCAGGAATTTGCATATCTAATTGACATTTTATACGTGTAACTAATTGAAGCTCTATAGAACACTTGTATAATAACACTTGTATTTTTCCTTTATATTCATGTATTACCTATCATTCGGTGCCATTTATTTATGAAAATATGAAATTTTCATATTGGATGAATCATTTTGAATAAACTTGTATTTAAGAACACCAAAAGTGCATAAAAATGAGGGGAGTAAGTTTATAAAAAATTATAGAAACTTCTTAAATATCAAGGGGGCAACGTTTTGAATTACCGAATTTTGAAATAGATACTAACTGCATTCGCTTCCTTTTTTTTTAAGTATTGTTACACATTTTACATGTTCGGAAATTTAAAGGGAGGCCTAATAAATTTTCTGATGGAAAGCGTTTGTAAATGTAATAAAAAAGAATCAAAGTTTTTGGTTTTTTAACAGGATTGGAAAAATATAGATATATTTAATCAGAAATTTATTTTTAGAAATACAATGGTAAGTTCAGACATTTTCTTTTAAAATTTTTTTTCTTAAAATAAGTTTAATGATTTGTAAACAAATTTGATTGATTAGTATATTATATAAAGCTAAAATTTTATCCTCTTATTCATTGCTGAATATGCTTATTCAATACATAAAAAGAAGTCTATACTCTTTGTATACAACAATTGTTAAAAATTTTATTTTTGTAAATTTTTAAGGTTCCCATCTACCAGACATCTTGAATTCGTGAATCTAAAGTTAAAATCCCAAGAAATTTCTACTTTCTTCTCAAACCCAGATTACTGTATTTATTTGTACTTAATGAAGTACATCCAAAAGATCCCAAATAATAAAAGTTTATGGGAATTTTATTTTTCTTCCGATTTTTGAAAATCGTTTTGTTTAATTTAGTGATTCGCTTACTCCGAATATTTTTTTTAAATGTATACTAAGATTTTCAAAATTAGAAGATAATACCCCCCCCCCCCGAAATCATTATTTTTTTTACTTATTTCTGTACAATTTATTGAATTTAATGGAATATAATAGTCTAAATTTGAGAACGGGAGTAGAAATTCCATAGCATTGAAAATGGCTGGCAAACAGGAGAGCCTTAAGTTCTACAAATATCAATTATTATAAGTAGTTAGTCTATAGAGAAAAATTGTCTGCGACTATTAGTAAAAAATACTCTATAAGAATAGTCGTCACCAATTATACCAAAGAATTGATTGCAGTACAAAAAATTGAATACTCTTTTGATTATTTGTCGTTCAATAAAATAACATTTACTTTTTTATAAAATAATAAACAGACTAAAATCAGCCAGCCCTGTTGTTCCTAACTGGGAACTATCCTGCAACACAAAGAGAGCTAAAGTTCTTAAATAATCATCTTGAAGTGGTGTGGATGGGAAAGTTAAATGTTATCTCAAATGTCAACAAAGTCATTTCTCAATTTGGAATTTTGATCAAAATTGCTAAACATACATATTAACAATACTTAGCAAACTATTGATTCTAACCGAAACGAAGAAAAGTAAGGGTTCATCAGAATTCACATACATAATTGAACTGAAATCAATTTAATACACATAATTAAATTAAAACATTATCTGATATAATTATGTGTGTGTGTCTTGATTGCCAAATACGATATAATATATTCACATAAGTCAAGTGCATTCAAGCAAAAACATTACGAGCTTTATTATTTTAATCAAGTTTTCTGTAAATAATTTTTACGGCAACTGCTCATATTTTCGTATAATTAAATGTGACATCTGCTATCGATTGATGTCCTCTATTATTAATTTTTACATCCTTAACACTCTGAAATATTCCATGCTGAGTAACATATTGCTGTTATTCTGAAGACTACGTCATAGGTACAACTGACCGAGCGTTCGATACATGCTATTTTTTGACAAAAAGGAAATGAACTCTTACACCATTAACCCTTTTCTTCCATTTGATATCTGTATTTAATGAGATTTAAATTGCTCCTAATGTCTTTGTACTGATAGAAAATTTTTTTTTAGATGAGACCCCCAAAGAAGAGTGACCGGCGTTACTCGTGCGTTACTAATTATAGCCAAGTAACATCCAGCGAAACAAAAATGAAATTTAGAAAAAAAAAAACACATTAGTGTATTACTTTTATGTGTACGTAAGATATATTTCTGTTCTTAGATAACAACTGTGATCTAATACGTACAATTTCAAATGCTGTTATCGATTAACAAAAAAATATAGAGCTTGGACAAATGTAATAACTACTTGAAAAAATGAAGAATAGTTTTTCTCTTTTTTTCCCCTCAAGAATTAAAACTTTAGATATTTGATAAATTTTACAAGTACAATAGTTTTTCTAGCATTACAGTTCTATATTTTCTAATTTGTTGTAGTGAAACACGTGTAATACAAAAACCATTTCGTTTCTCTAATAACAGGATGAGGAAAAAATAAAAGTAATAGCTGACAAATAAACAAACAAAGAATTGGCTGGGGCAATTTTAACCTGTTTTTTTTTAATGATTTGGATCAAACTACTTATTTCTGTTTCAAATTTCAAAGTTTAACAAATAAAAATTGATATATTCTGACAAAATGGTAATTTTAAATATGAATTTTATATCAATAATCTATAATTTTTAGAAGTTTTTTTTTTTTTTTTTTTCAAATAAAGCACAAGGATAATTTATTGAAAAAAGGAGGAAAAATTTTGTTTATAAAGAAATTTTAGAACAAAAATATATGTAATAAATATACCTTTATATTGGCGTGTTTGAAAGTAAATGTAAAGATTAAGCTTAGCAATATTTTAAGTGTTGATTTATACAATAATTTAAATAGCTTTCCCAGCCATAACTGCAATTGATACACATTCCTTCCCTGTTGCACTAGGTATCGTCATCTGTTGTCTCTAGTTAAGATTGTGCGTCTATTTGACGTATGCGTCTTAGCCGGTATATCATAAGTTGTGATTTACGAATGGGTCTATAGTTAAGATAAATTTTTATTGGATACCAGTGAGGTAAAACTCTTATGCTCAATATCAATTAAAAATAATGCTAAAAAATTACCCTAACTGGTAAAATCTGTAAAGGGAAAATAAGAGAGGAAAGAAATAGAAGGAAAGATAATGGTAGAATACTTGGCTTGGGTGGCGAATGAATGTCTTAGACACACAGTGAAAAGCTTGCATCGGAGGTATATGCAACTAATAGCTCTAATCCGAGCTGCCATCTAGTGCTCAAGTCTTGGCTCACTACTTGCGGGGAGATGTTTTCTGCCATTTTTCTTGGATTGTTTTTCACCCCGTAACGGACGAGGTGGGTTGATCTTGACTGATCTCCCAATTTGAGATTCCAAAAAAAGCTCATCCAGTCTTGTTTTGCAATGCCTTTAACAACCAGACTAAAAGGAAGGTTAATTGCCTTCAGCTGTTAGTTATCGAGGACTTAAATTACCGTTGTTGTAGAAAGAAGCCTCCGCAATATATACTGCTGTTTGTAGAAAATGCAACACCATGAAAGAATCATCAGAATCAAATGAAATTTAATGCAGAAACGACTTGTACTGATACAAATAAATGATGAAATTTTCAAAACAAAAGAAACAAATTAAGCGTCCGAAATCAGTATTTGGTGCAGCCACCATGCGCTGCAATAAGTGCTGCTATACGACGTGGCATGGAGTCAAACAGATGTTGAATATCTGCTTGAGGAAGAGAATTCCATATCGCTTGTATGCGCAACCAAAGTTCGTCTTTGGAAACTGCAGGACGCGGATCACGAGCGAGACGCCGACCAACCATATCCCACACGTGCTCAATAGGCGACATATCCGGTGAATAAGCAGGCCAAGGAAGAAGTTGCATGCGTTGTGCTGAACAGAAGTCTCGAACAGTCCGCGCAACATGTGGGCGTGCATTATCCTGCTGAAAGATAGCTCCAGGGATGCCTTGAAGGAAAGGAACGACTTCGGGCTGTAGCACTTCACGGACGTACCTGTTGCTATTGAGATTACCCTCAATTCGTATCAAATTGGATCGTCCATGATACGAAATCGCACCCCAGACCATAACTCCGGGTGTTCGACCACTATGTCGTTCAATAATACACTCAGGAAGGCAGCGTTGACCGGCATAACGTCTAACACGAACACGGCCATCATGGGTCCACAAATTGAAGCGTGATTCATCTGAAAAGACAACTTGGTGCCAATCAGCTCACCTGTCTCTGTGCTCAAGAGCCCACTGCCGACGCAGCCGTCGATGATTCGCCGTGAGGGGAATCCTGTATAAAGGCACCCTTGCACGCAATCCACGGCGCAGCAGACGACGACGAATTGACGAAGCCGACAATTGTACACCTGTAGCAGTAGACCAACGTGCTGCCAGCTGCCTGGAGGAAGCTGTGCGATCATTCACCGTCATGCGGAGCAGGTGTCGATCATCGCGCTCTGACGTCACCTTCTGTCGTCCAGTGCCTGTTTTTCGAGTTGTTCGGTGCTCGTCGGTCCACTGCTTCCAAACTCGCATCACTGTGGAACTGTTCCGCTGCATACGAGCTGCTATTGCGCGATAGGAAAATCCTCCTTCTCGAAGGCCGATTATCCTCCCTCGTTCAAACTCCGTAAGTTGCTTGAATTTCTTATTCTTCCGTCGTGGAGGCATACTCAGGTCTCACTAAACGTTTGCCACTAACAAATAATCATAGACTTTTTTCAACGTCCCGCTACAGCACTTTATTTATACGCTTTCAGCATCAATTCAGAGGGCGCTGCGCGCGCCGCGCACGCGCGATGGCTCTGAAACTTTATTAATTTGCATAATATCCTATAATTGACATTTGCTGCGAATTTCATTTGATTCTGATGATTCCTTCATGGTGTTGCATTTTCTACAAACAGCAGTTTATGTGTAATAATAATGAGGAATGCTCCTCTGGGTTAGAAAGTCATAATTCATAGTCCTCATTCAGTGAGTTATAGAAGGTAGATTAGTGAGTTACAGGTTCTAGTATTATGCTCATTCCTTTACCGTGGCTCAGATTGCGAGGTAATAACTCTCATTTAGCTAATTCAAACCAAACAATTAACTTATTCTTGGTAAAAATATAAATGTACTGAAGGAATTAAGTCTTCTTTCTAACCAAGTACTTTTTTTGAAGATTTTTTAAAGAAAACATTTAAAATAATTTATCTTAAAAAATACTAACAGCAATTAAGTTTTTAAAAATTCGTTCTACTTTGCTTTCTATCAAGGAAATTTAATATATAAATATTACAACAAAAGAATGTTAAGCATTTGTGGAATCAACATAGCTTTTGCGGTACTGCAGCACCAGTTCTAACTAATCAGACGACAAGTTTATTTGGATTAAATAAGTTAAAATTAATATACAGATTACAATTACGTTACACAAAAGATGAAGTGAAGAAGGACATACCATTGTCATAATCAACTGCTACGCAATTTCTTTTATTAGCTAATTTTTAATTGAACAAAGTATCGCCATTTCTTAAGGCTCCCGTCTACCGCCCACTTTGATATCGTCAGCTTAATGTTCATCCTATGGATTTTGACTTTCGTTCTCATTTTTTTACTATTTGAATGCAATAAAGTGCATCTGAGAGAGCAAAAAATAATGAAGGCTACTGCGAAATTACTTTTTTTCCTCCGAATTTTATAAAAATATTTTTACCCCTATTTTAATGACTCGTTTGTGAGTTTTCTGTTCTCTAAATAATATTTTTAAGAATCAGAGGAAAAAAGTAATTCCGAAGAAGCCTTTATTATTTTCTGCTTTTTCAGATACACTTTATTACATTCAAGTAGATCAAATAGTAAAGATTTGAGAACAGAAGATGTAATTCCGTAGGGTTTATGAGGAATACGTAACATGAAAACTAAAGGGGGGGGGATTAGATACCTTTCCTCAAAAGATGTTCATATAATTGTAATTATTGTTGAAAATTTTATTATTTATTTTTTATATTATTTGCATCGTTGAAAAGGAAAGTGAATAAGTACTAAAAAAGAATTTCTTAAAAATCCTTGTTTTTTCTTGTGATAAGTTTTTCGAGTAAATGGCTCATAAAAGTGACCTGAAAATTATCTAAGGATTTTTTTTTGCAGTTTAATAGTTAATAAAAAAGGACTAATTTAACAATTAAAATAACTTAGCTGTTGAAAAAAAAATAAAATTTATCATAATTTTTTTTTTTCGCATGAAATCCCTCCAAAATATAGATTCGAATATCAGTAGAGATTTATAATATTTTTTACGTAGTTCATTCGTACGTATTTTTTACGTGAAAATTCATTAATGTTGAAACTGAATATCGTAAAAGCATGAATAATTCTTTTTTAAAAAAAGTTATTTTCAAACAAACACCTCTTGCGTAGAACTCAAATATGTCCTTATCTGAGTGATTCATCAGTCAATGAAAAAATCATGTGTATGAAAGTAAACAATAAGAACTACAACAATTATCAAATTTAGTTAACAAACCTACTTCGAACTACTCTGTACAAGTTTTTTTTTTTTTTTTTTTTTTTTTTGTAATCTCTGAAATGAGCTTAAGTTTTGCTGATATTTATTGCGGTAATTTCAAATCAAAATATTTAATAGTTGATTTACTCCGAAGTTTCAATTCTTCCTCAGAAGTAAATACTTACTTTAAAATATTCTAAGTTAAATCAGTATTGTTGATAATAATGGAATTCAAAGTTCTGTAATATTCGAAAAATTTCTCACATCGTCCGTTTTCGTGGAATCGCCAAATCTCTCCCTTGTTAGACGGAAAATACTACTCACGCTAGATTATACGCTTCTTCCATTTGTAAATACGGTACTCCAAATGCTTGAGCGATTTCATCCCCCTCTAACATTAAATAACAGAATTTAAACAGAAAACATTTTTTTTCGTTATTAATATCGTATTCATAAATATGAATAATATAAAATATTTAAGAAAAATTTTCTTAAAGAATTCATAAGCGAGTGATTGGTTTAATGAGAGTTCCATGAAAATACAACTTCCTTATGTAAAAAAGTATATTTTTTTCATTCATTATATTCATAAAAAAGGGGATATAAAATTCAAATTTGAATGAGATACTCTAAAGTTACTCAAACATAACTTTCCATTATATACTTTTAAACACAGGTGGGAGAAAAAAAATGCTAAAACAAAGTCTGAATCTTGCATTAATGTGGTTTTTCACCAACGTTAAATATTCCAATTTTCAAAACCAGTCTTGTGGAAAATCAAAATAAAACAAAGACGAATCCATCCCCCTCCTCCACTATACTACCCGTAACAGAGATGTTATTGCTATTGCCAGATCCCCATTGTTGGCCTCCTAACCACGTGTTCTGTTATTTGTGGAAAAAATACCACCTGCATTGCTAAGAGCTTGCGATTTGTAGAGTATAATCAAAAGTCATTCGGTGTTTTTTATTCTAACAACTGCCGATTACCGGGGTGACAATAACAGGGCATGTTCCCCCAGTGGTAAGAAAGAGGCTGGAGGCTTTGGTAATGTCTGTATTACAGATCATTACTCATCAGGGTGTACGTTTATGTCTCTATCAAGAATTATTATTCAACCGTGACTGTCAAAGAAAAATAGAAGAGGCCACAAAATGGAGATCGAAAACGTAATCGAATGTCTGGTCTTAATTAATAAAAAAATAAGCGTGTGTTGTACTATTATGTTTCTCATAAATTGCGTTTACGCAATGAGTTTTTAAGCGTTTGAAAAAAAAACAAATTTTAAATAAATAGTTAATTTATTATAAAAATGCATTTTATCAGATATTTTATATTTAATTTTTTCACAAAGATTTTTTACAGGACGTTTTCTTTCTTCTTCCTTTTTATATTTTTGTTATGTACATATTTATTTCTTGATACACATATTATAAAGTATGGCTAGTTGTTTTGCATTAACGTTTAAAGCTAATATCATTCCGAAATCAAACAAGCAAGTGCGTGTTCTTAATAAGGATAGAATTCTAATAGATCATCTTCAAGAACAACTTGATTTAAATCAAATAACTAAACACTCTATATTGATATACAATCTTTTTTTAAAAATTTAATTTGTTTGCAAATACCGCAAAAGGCTCATTTATCTTTTCGAATAAAAATATTGTCAACTTTAATATTACAAAGTAATAAATATCTATTTGAGAGTTTAACTTCATTTAAATCGCTGTTCACTAATTTTCCTTTAAAATAAATTATTGTGAAGAACAAAGGTTAAACATAATTTCATTTAAATAACGATGAACAAAGTACGAGCGCGCACACATTCGATGATTGATATTTTGACAGCAACAAAAAGAAAGAAATTGCCGAGGTTTAACAGCATCATTATATAATTTACTTGAAAGTTCTGATAAGTATGTAAATTGACAAAAGGAAAAAAAGCATTTCTTAGAAATGTAGGATAGAATATATGACAGAGAAATGTTAATTTTAAAAAATTACGACAAGATGTCGAAGCAATTCATAGAAATGGGAAAACAAAATAGCACTAAACATTGGCATCGTATACAAAGTATTGGCATTTAGCATTAAATGTTCTATATAAGTTATGATAATTTAAGAAAAGACACTTTAAACTATTTACAAAGTACCGTTAACCTCTCCTCAAGGGGATATTTCTGGAAGGAGATCAGCAATATCTGATTACAAGATTTTGTGGCGCTTTGCTTTGTGTTAATTATGCAGAACTACCCGAAGCTGACGCCAAATTTGTTCCATCTGTGTTTGGTTGTTTAGAGACAGTTGAGTTCCAACGTAAATCTCAGTAATGTTTAACTTTTGTTTTCTTAAGCAACATAAGACATGTTGAATAAATTTACTTAAAATACTTATTTTGTAAGTTAATATGGTTATCCGAACGAGATTCGAACAAGCAATCTTCTGATTTTCATCTCTTACTCGAGAGAAACGTGGTAAAAAAATATTTTGGTACCATTTCAAGTTTGAAAATAAAGCAAGAAAGTGTATTGAACCGAGCTTCTTGGAAAATTAAGTTCAACACCTGTTTCGATGATGGGAGACGTCGGTTTAAATAACAATCGTCGATACGTATTGTAGATTTTAAAAAAAGGTTTCAGATCCTTAGTGAATTCTAGAGCATAAATTTCGGTTTTATTTCACAATAGAGGTATTTATAAATGTTCTAAATAAATTTTTTCAATTTTTGTCATAAATCGTTCACAAATTAATACGTTTTGATATAAACTATTTACTTTAGATATCAGTTTGAAGCGACAATATAATTGGAACTTTGTTACTGCTGACGTTTTTCGCCCAATTTCAGAGGAGAATTTTTTAGAATATCATGGATTGTGCTTGTTGATATCAAAAATCAACTTAATTGTTGATATCAACAAATTCATAATGATGTTGTACATTTAATTTATTCTTTTCAAGTAAGCTGTGCCTCATAATCTTAAATATAGAATGAATGACCTTGAGTTTTTTGCAATATATAGTTCCGTTAATCATTTTAAGCACGTGTTGGAGGGATGACAATTTTCTGTTTACACCGATCATAAGTCCATAAACTGTGCCTATTATAATAACATCAGCAGAGCTATTGAGAATACGCATCTCAGTACACTAAGGATATACGTTATATTTCTGGTATTACGAATTCTGTAGCTGACACTTTGTCGAAGATATCTTAAGTGCACCTTTTAAAACAGTGATTATGTGGAAATATTCCGCTCGCAGTCCTGGGATAGTGAGCCTGGTGTGGCTCAAATCTCGGAAGTTCTGAAATTGAAACCTTTCCGTTCTGTATATGGCTCAAAACTTTTTTTTCGATGCGTCTACAGGAGCTCTTATATACTCAACATTTTTTGAAAAAAGTTTTTTTATGTATTGTATAGCCTACCACTTCCTGGTGTTAAAGTAATTGTTGATATGATTCGTGAAAGATTTGTCATTATTACCCTTAAGAAAGGGGAGACTACATGGTCAAAAGAAACTTGTTTACATTGCCAGAGACCCAAAATTCAAAGTCAAACGTTTTGTAATGTTGGAAATATCCACTTTTTAAATGTCATTTCAGTCATTTGCACATAGATATAGTTGAACCTCTTCTACTTTCCAAAGGTACCGTTTGACGTGTGTCCACCGTTACAGTCTGTGGTCAAAAGTATTTCTAATGTCCGATCAAGCTGCGAACACCATTGCAGAAACGTTCTTTTCAGGATGAATCTCTCGATTTTATGTTCCAGATATTATGGTAATTGATTTTAATTTGAAAGACATTTATTTCAAGCCCTGGCTAAATTTCTGGGCAAGGAAAAGCCTCGCACGACAGCATACAATCCTGTCTGTAACGGAATGATCCAAAAATTTCATTGCCAGCTTAAACATGCTATTAAATGCCAATAAATGTTGCACTGAAATTCTACCAGTTGTTCTCGGTATTCGTTCCATTTTAAATCCCGACATCGGCGCCTCGGTAGCTGAAGGTTATGGTTGTTCATTAAGCCAGCCTGATGAATTCTTTAGAGCTTCTACAGCTAACGTACTCCCATTGTTGCGGGAACACATGACTAAGTTACAACCCCTCCCAGCATCTAGCCATACAAATACCAAAACTCACTACGAACAATATTGTAAACGTTATGAGAGATTTTTGATGATTTAAACATTTTCGTTCACTTTACATTTTTATTTTCAATTTTTTTTTTTTTTTTTTTTTTGTCTTTCATATTGATGTTAGTACTTGTGCACTCTGTTTTATGTAATTTATAGCGAACTACCTGAATCAAATCACTTTATTTTATGTAGATTAGGACGGGCGAAAATGAAACTCAATTCGCTTTTACCTCCATTACGAAATTACATATAACTCTGATCTCTTGTTTAGATCCTATTACGTTCTGGCTCAAACTTCTGCAGTGCTAAATTTTTGCTTTCTCAATTAACATGAGATATGTTAAATAAATTTATTTAAGGAACCAATTGTACTTTAGAAGAGGTAAAACTATCAGAATTTTCTATAAAATTGCTGTCGCAGATTTAAGACAAGGTATATGACAAATTAGATTTAGAATTAAAAGCTAGTTCTCGAACTAATTCAGTTGCAAGTGTCATTTACTTCCCAGTAATGCTAATTGTTATTCCCTTTACTTCAAATCAAGAATTACTTTTGATATATTTCTCATGTAGAGAGTTTTGTAAGTTAATTATTTAAATTAAAAAAAAAAAAAGACGTAATATTTTCGCTCTTTTTCTATCTTGTGAAATTGATTTTTCATACTTAAGACTAATAAGTTAATAAAAAATTGAGGCTTATGATATGTTCCTAAAAGCTCTAATTTTTTCATGAATGATCATGAAAACATTTGAACGATCTTTAATTGCATTTAAAAAAATAGTCATGAATTTTTGGATTATTAAATTTTCATGTTTTTTTATCATGTACAGTCGAACTGTTCATCATGATTTGAAATCAGCATAATATTATTTTCATAAAATTTCCACTCATATTTAAACATAAAATAAAACATTAAATTCATGGGTTTTTATATTGAGTCATTTATTGAGAAGGCAGAAAGAGAAAATTGAAATATAGTCCTTTAAAAAACGTTTTAAATACTTTTTAATATTTGATAATAATTATTAAAAAATACTGTGTAATTATTTTATTATAATATGATATATATATACACAATAAAAGAATTTAAGCGAATTTTGACTAGTAAGGAGCTTTTTGAATGAAAAAAAGAAACTATTCTTTGAAAAAGGAAAGTATTACATCCCTTAACATGGTATAAAAAAAAAACCACCAGAAAACCCTGAAAATTTACCCTATTTGAATAATTTTTTTTCAATAGACAAATAACAAATCGGTAACGGTATATTTTAACCTATTTTTTGTAACAAACTTTGTTTTTTTTTCTTGTGTTCTTAAGGTCAGAACTCATAGTGTTATGTAAGAAAATATAATGACATTTTAACTTATTTTATATCCTCAGTTTTAAAATATTTAGAATAATCAAAATTCATTCTACCAGGTAAATGCTTTATCTGTTTGTTGTTAAAAAAAAAGGTGAAACTGAGCTCGTGATTAGTCGATAGGAAACGTTATTCGGTTAGGAAATGTTATTTCTATTTATTTCAAGATTTTGGACTCATTGTGAATATTCTTTCAAATGCTTTCTCTATTTAAACACATTTCTTAATACATTTTTTCACTATTAATATATTTATAAGAACTATATGAACTACAAAGGTTTTACACTTAACCGTCTAAAATATTAATCGATATCCACTTACAGGGTATTGGATATCCATGACTTTTAAAATTGATTATTAGCGCCGCACTTAAAAGTGTAACGTCGTGGCCTCAGAATTTGTGGAATGGTTTGATAGCGTGAAGGAATCATACAGCTTAAGTAAAATTACTCCTTTTATTTACAATTGTATGAATTATACTCAAGTTACAAAGCGTTTTCGCCTTGTTACTCTTTGCCCAATGTCACGAACAAATTATCACGAATAGAAAAATAACCCTATGTATTTAGTCACTAAAGGATAGAATTTATCAAAATCGCACCAGCAGAGGAATAGCCCCAATCGCCACCTCTATCGCTCGGGTCGCGGTAGCCTAATGGTCAAGGTTTTGGATTCGTGGCCTGCGGTTTTCGTTCACTCGCGGGTTCGATCCTTGGCCACCAAAGTCCCGCCGTGTAGCCGGGGCTGATGCACGTTAAATCTGTCGGGGCCCAAAGTCTTCCTGTTGGTGGGGTGTGGATGTCAGGAGAGGATTGCCAGCTCAGGTGTGTCCTCATCACTTGACCGTGGTTCAAAATTACGAGGTCCATCGCGAATAGTCCTCGTGTTGCTTCTAGTGCGACGTTAATAAAAACTAAACACTTCTATCGCTCACTCCTTGTAGGATCACCTTCTTTCGCTCTCCTTGTCGCGCGGATCCTCTCTTTACCTTCTCTTTGTTTTTTCTCCGTCACTTTTAAATCCCAGGGTAGGGCTGACTCATGCCCCCTTCGATTCATTTTCATTTCCGACTGGACGGCCAAAGACTTTTACAGACAACCTCCGTCTCTGACCCCCCAACATCATTCGTTCTAATAGGATAATAGCCTGTTTAACGCACGGGCCCGCAAGTGCCACATGTCGAACGTCAAATGGATAAGCCCTAAATCTCCATATGTCATATTTCACAATTCCTCACTCAGATGGATCATCTCTGTGTAGAAGAGTCATGTGTTCAAGATTGCACCAAATTAGCTGACTCCAGGTGTGGC
>BMAW01119405.1:237601-267550 GCA_019974015.1 Nephila pilipes
CCATACATGATCATATAAATAACTATAGACACTAAACTCACAGTTAAATTAAACAAACTTCAAGTAATGCAGTAGTAAATTTCATAGTCAAATATATCAATGTTTTCATTACCATCATCTAACTATGATTCGGAATTTCGGGGATAGTTACCAATTGCCTTTTGAGTAGCTTTCGTTCAGTACTAATAAAATAAAACTAAATTAAATTTTTATTATACAATAATGTCCACCTTGATTGATAGATTTTATGGGATTAGGATATTAGCCCTGATATATCCATCTTATTTATATCCATACATAATCGTTAGCTCAATTCAGCTAATTTTGAATGTTCCTGGTTATTCCTACCAATTCAATGTAGTTAATATACTTAGTAATTTTAAACCACTGTCAAATGACAAAGTCGACACTTGAAGTAGTAACATTAAGTCATCACGAACGTCAAAGTCAGGGCTTAGAGGCTCCGGCATAGTTAACATACGATGGTTTATGCATATTGATTAGAATTACTATCTCCGAATGAATTACTCATCGGTTACGAACCCATTATTTGACACAATTCGCCGTTATTGATATTCCAATATTTCGACTAACAATAAATCAGACATATAGGACACACTCTTCATTTTTCTACTACATTTATGTATTTGTCATTCATTATAAAGTCCATCTCTCCGGATAAACGTAAAAAGCAATAATATCAAAGAATTCGAATGAAGGCGTTGCGGGGCGGAAATGGAAGCAATTAATAGCTGTGTTTACGACTTGTTATTCTTGGGATTTCTGCAATCGTGTGCGGCAGGGCATCTCACCTGGTTAACGGACCCCCCACGAGATCGAAAACTCGAACAGGAAATAGCAAAGGTGGTTGAAAGAGTGTGCGGTAATTACAGATGGATTCGTGGAAAAAACAATGCTTGGTAATGCCCATTCCGTGAATTTCTGCACCTTAGACGATAGCCAAAAGCCTTTTTTTTTTTTTTTTTTGTTAAAAAAACTCAATCTTAGAAACTATTTTTTATTTGGGTATCCGACAATGTTAGAAACTAATTTTTTTTTATAAAAAAAAAATTACTTTTTGTTAGATATTTGCAAAGATTCTGATTAAAACTGTTTAAATCATTTATTTTAAAAGTTTCGCGTAAAAAAGAAGTGTATGTGAAAATAGATCAAATTCAATTAAATTAAATTACTGATAAATTAATATATTTACCAAAAGCATCGTTTCAAAATAAAGATTTTAAGATAGTGTTTTTTTGTATCTATTTTGTTGATATCTGTATGAAGATGGAAATAATGTTTTAATAAGATGTATTTAATAAATATTTATAAAGATGTTATATCAGTTGTGCAATGTGGTGCCTACACAATAACGGGTTGCTATATCGAATTTATACAATTATACTTAATTTTATAAAACTCTTAAGTAGTTTTTTTTTTGTTATTTTCTTAACATCCATTTTGAAAATGGATTCGACGAAAAAAAAGGCAATCAACTGGCGTTTTTTTAATCGTTTGCTATTTTTGAATTTTCGGTAATATAAAAACCGGCTTTTTTCAAAGCCATTGTCTTGAAGCAGAAAGGTGTTGAGTTCACTTCTGAAATTTCGATTTACGTATTGTAACAACTGCGATAAGTGCATTTGTAATTGATAACTGAAACTGAAGAAATAAGGAAGAGAATTTATCTCTTAATCATATTTCTTTACTCTCTTTTCCTCTCTCCGGCACAGAGTAAGAAGAAAGTGTTTTTGTATATCATTTTTTTCTCTTTGGATTTCGGTAAGTCAATCATTTTCAATTTTTAAACTGCTGTTTGTAGAAAATGCAACACCATGAAGGAATCATCAGAATCAAATGAAATTCGCAGCAAATGTCAATTATAGGATATTATGCAAATTAATAAAGTTTCAGAGCCATCGCGCGTGCGCGGCGCGCGCAGCGCCCTCTGAATTGATGCTGAAAGCGTATAAATAAAGTGCTGTAGCGGGACGTTGAAAAAAGTCTATGATTATTTGTTAGTGGCAAACGTTTAGTGAGACCTGAGTATGCCTCCACGACGGAAGAATAAGAAATTCAAGCAACTTACGGAGTTTGAACGAGGGAGGATAATCGGCCTTCGAGAAGGAGGATTTTCCTATCGTGCAATAGCAGCTCGTATGCAGCGGAACAGTTCCACAGTGATGCGAGTTTGGAAGCAGTGGACCGACGAGCACCGAACAACTCGAAAAACAGGCACTGGACGACAGAAGGTGACGTCAGAGCGCGATGATCGACACCTGCTCCGCATGACGGTGAATGATCGCACAGCTTCCTCCAGGCAGCTGGCAGCACGTTGGTCTACTGCTACAGGTGTACAATTGTCGGCTTCGTCAATTCGTCGTCGTCTGCTGCGCCGTGGATTGCGTGCAAGGGTGCCTTTATACAGGATTCCCCTCACGGCGAATCATCGACGGCTGCGTCGGCAGTGGGCTCTTGAGCACAGAGACAGGTGAGCTGATTGGCACCAAGTTGTCTTTTCAGATGAATCACGCTTCAATTTGTGGACCCATGATGGCCGTGTTCGTGTTAGACGTTATGCCGGTCAACGCTGCCTTCCTGAGTGTATTATTGAACGACATAGTGGTCGAACACCCGGAGTTATGGTCTGGGGTGCGATTTCGTATCATGGACGATCCAATTTGATACGAATTGAGGGTAATCTCAATAGCAACAGGTACGTCCGTGAAGTGCTACAGCCCGAAGTCGTTCCTTTCCTTCAAGGCATCCCTGGAGCTATCTTTCAGCAGGATAATGCACGCCCACATGTTGCGCGGACTGTTCGAGACTTCTGTTCAGCACAACGCATGCAACTTCTTCCTTGGCCTGCTTATTCACCGGATATGTCGCCTATTGAGCACGTGTGGGATATGGTTGGTCGGCGTCTCGCTCGTGATCCGCGTCCTGCAGTTTCCAAAGACGAACTTTGGTTGCGCATACAAGCGATATGGAATTCTCTTCCTCAAGCAGATATTCAACATCTGTTTGACTCCATGCCACGTCGTATAGCAGCACTTATTGCAGCGCATGGTGGCTGCACCAAATACTGATTTCGGACGCTTAATTTGTTTCTTTTGTTTTGAAAATTTCATCATTTATTTGTATCAGTACAAGTCGTTTCTGCATTAAATTTCATTTGATTCTGATGATTCTTTCATGGTGTTGCATTTTCTACAAACAGCAGTATATATTATTTCGAACATCTGGAGGCGATTCGGGCTGAGTCACTCCACATTCAAAGTGAGGAATTTGGACGATTATAATCGCACCATGAATGACGTGATCAATTTAGATAACTCTAAATACTTTCGGAGCCCTAAAAACGACCAAGAGCTCATAATAAGGGCAGGAAGTAGAAAAATAGCTGAATTTACAATTTTTCTGGAAAATGAACAAAAGTCATCTCCTACTCCTAAATCAAATCCACAATATCTGCATGCAGAGGTAAAAGGGAAAATTCCTAGATATGAAAAAATTGCAAATATGTCTTTCACATGAAACGGAAAAAATTAAATTAAGTACATCTGATACTATATGCGCAACACAAATACTCGCAATAGAACAATTATTAAACTTACCGGTGAAGGCCAGTATTGTTTGGGAAGGATTCACTTCTCGATTCCTAATCTATGAAATACCAAATAACGTACTATTGACAGATTTGGTTACAGAAATTCAGAATACAAATAATATTGAAATAGTGGAAATTAAACGCTTTTGAAAAGTGGAGCCAATCAGGAGATTTTCCCGGTACTAATCACCCTCCTTGGTATTGATTGAAATACCAAACTTTGGTTTAATAACCTTCGAATTCAAATTTTCATTGATAAACTCAGACAATGCAACAGATGCTTCAGTTTTTATCACTCCTCCCGATTATGTCAAAACCCTATCATTTGTGTTAATTGTGGTATATCACATACTGACTATTGCACCACTTCTGTTACATGAACTAACTTCAAACGAGACCATCCCACTAATTCTTATTTATGCCCATTAAAGAAAAACAAATTATGCAATATAAATGCACGAATCACTTATCCTTAGAAGAGTCAAGGAGGAAGTTTCATGAAAAAACTTTAGATAGCTATTCCAAAACTTTAAGAACAAACTAACCAAGCCAAAATATCGAGAACTTAGAAAAAAGATTTGAAAATATAGTTACATCTTTCCAAACTGCCTTAGAAAAACAAACAATAGTTATCATGGAAAATGTACAGAAAGTGATGGAAACCATGTTTGTACAACTGTTTAATATGTTTGAAAAAAAAGGGGGGGGGGAATTTACATCTCCGAGTTGGAAAAGTCCTCAAAATAAAATGCATCAGAACTTTTGCATCTCCATACAGGGTGCATCGAATAACTTGCAGAATGCATCAAACGAAACTGATATTGGGTGATCCGTTTAAATAAAGTTTATAATATTTATCTAAATTTATGTGGATAAATTCTCCGTGATTTGAAAAATAATAATATTGTTCTATCCCTTCAGGGGAGGAGAGAATTTTTGCATATAGACTTTTCCCTTTTCTCCTTTTTTTTTTTTTTATGTTTTTTCTGCAATGGAATTGTAGAAGCGTCAAAAACAAAACCATTTGGTTCCATATTCCTCCCTTTAGCAAAACTGACGTTTGGATCTTCCAGGAAACATTTTTGAAACCTTTCGACAAATTTCACCTTTCAGGGAAAATAATTTTCAGGCAAGACAGACTCGACAGACCGGGAAGAGGACTGCTAATAGCAGTACCAGCAAATATTTCTGCTCGTCAAATCCCTATTTCAATAGGACAAACGCCAGATATTGAAATGCTAATTATACAAATATATATTAATAATATATCCTTTTACATAATAAACTTATATACTCCTCGAAGATGCAGTATCTCATTAATCAATTCCTTCTTGGAATCCTTAATAGATCCAATCTTAATTTTTGGAGACCTTAATCTACATCACGCGATGTGGGGCTCAAACCCTATTTCGCCTCATAGTACAGATTTTGTAAAATGGTTAACTGACTCCAATTTTATCCTTCTTAATACTATTACTACCCCAACCCACAGATGTAATATAAGCTCAGCTACTCTGATTGATCACATTCCCTGCTCTGCAAACTTATTCGGAAACGCTAATACTTATGTATCGGAATGCTCGTTCGATAGCGATTACTATCCCATAATCACTGAACTATATCTAAAACGTCAGAATAAGCGAATCTCTAAGGAAACAGACTGGCACTTTACAATGAAACAAGTTCAAGCCTCATTAGAAAATCCAAAAAACAAAATTGAAAATCTCACTGATACAATCTCAGAAATAATCCTTAATAACACCAAAGAAATACAATTATCCAATAAGTCTTTTCCTCCTTGGTGGAACAACACCTGCAATAATTTAAACAGACTCAAAAAAATTTTTCCGCAAAAAGGCTATGAACGATATTTCACCCCAATTATGGATAAAATATAAACAGTATTCGAGCAAACTGAGATATCGTATTAAATAAGATGTGAACTATTTTGCTTCAAATAAGGGTTCTCACGAACCCCTTCCCCTAGATTTTCTCAATAAAGAAAACGATCTTCTTAATAAACGTCTCCATATTTCGGAATTAAACAGAGCCATAAAATATGCTAAGAATATTACCCCAGGAGCAGATCAGATTAATGTAACTTTACTAAAAAACTTGAACAATAGCCAACGAACTGCTATATTAAACTATTTTCAGCATTTATTTCAGAATTTCATTCTACCTCAGTCATGGAAACATGCAATTATTCTACCAATTCCGAAACCGGGCAAAAACGAAATTAAAATTTTATTCTACAGACCAATAGCTTTAACTTTCATATTTTCTAAAACATTTAAAAGAATCTTGACTGGACGCATATCTTATTTTCTGATAATAGAACGAAAACTTCACTATCGTCATTACGGCTTTGTACCATTTAAAGAAAGTAGAATTGCCACATACCTCTTTAATAAAGCTATCTTAGATGCCAAACGAGAAAAAAATTCTGTGTGGGAATTAGCCAAGATAGGGAGCTTATGACTCAGTTTATATAAATGGTCTTTTATACAAATGTCTCCAAATTGGAACTACCGAAAAAATAGCTTTATGGATTCACAAATTCTTAACTTCTCGATCTCTTCAGATTCGATGGAGGAGCAGCCTATCATCGAAAAAATCTGTTCTAAAAGGAGTCCCTCAAGGCAGTGTCCTTTCATCCGTATTATCTACTATTTAAATGCATGATATCGAAACATTGGAAACAGGAGTAGAATGCTCAGTTTATGCAGATGATATTTTTATATATTGTTCTCACGAGTCCCTGGATATAGTCGGTAGAAAATTGCAAAATACCTTAGAAAGAATAACACAATGGTGCAACTATTGGAAATTATCCTTAAGTCCTGATAAAAGTACAATTGCAGAATTATCAAATAAAAGAATACAAACGTTTCCTAAGATTATGTTTGCAGGATTCCCTCTTACATGGCAAACTTCCATTAAATATCTTGAAGTATATTTTTCCAAACAGTCAGAATCTTACAGCAATGAACCACATGAAAAACAAAGCTTTGAAAAAATCAATGGCCTTAAAGGAATAGCATATAAGCACTTCGGTCCAAGAGCAAAAGACTTGATCAAATTAACTAATAATAGTATTTGCAGCACCTTTTAATATACATGTCATATCATTAACAAATAGTCAGATAATCAGCTCAAACCTTTTAACATCATTCAAAAGAAAGCACTCAGAATCGCATTGGATTTACCACAATGGACTCCAAACATTGCACTTTTACAAATAGCTGATCAGGAAATATTGTCGGAGAAAATAAGAAGGCTAGCGAACAAATTATTTTCTCTCAAATTTACAACGGGGACTTTTCCTCTCTGCATCTCAGTAGTCCTGGTACTATGGATCTGAATATTCTGGAAGAGAACAAAAGCAATACCTCTAATACTTTTCATACATTGAATATTAATGGACAACACATAATTTCTATCCCTAGAATGCTGTACTTCACAGAATTTCCATGTGAAATTTTCACCAATGAATTTGAATTTCAAGACAAAAATATTCCTACTTTTATCATCAGAGGATTATTTGATGAAATGGTGAGTAATAACTACCGAGATTATTTCGTAATAGCTACGGATGCTTCAAAAAAAACCATAACATGACTTCTATTGCCGGCATAACGAAAAATTCCTCCTTTGCTTACAGTTTAAACCCCATTAACACTATATTTACAGCAGAAGCTCTAGCCATATGTTAAGCTCTGGATGATCTCACGGAATTAAATAAAAAAATTGTTAAATTTATGAGATAGTTATTCTGTTCTAACTGCTCTAAAATTATAATATAAAATCTCCAAAAGTTATTCACAGATTAGCCAGTAAAGTTTTCATTCTATCTCTATTTCAAAATCAAATGGTACTACTATGGACTCCGGGACACTCGAAAATTATTTGGAATGAACAGGCGGATTATCTCTCAATATCGGTTACGGAGTCCAACATTTTCATCGACTGGATTGCTTCAGAGGATTTCCATAGCAACATCTACAGAAAAAAAAAAAAAAAAAAAAAACGAAAATTTTTATTCAAAGAAATATTTTGAAGACTTGGGAAACATCCCGACTATAGGCAAAATATCCAAGTGGACAAGAAGCAGAAGAGAGGAAATTCTCATCACTCGAATCATCTGCAAAATGATAATAACTTCTGGGCTTTTACACAAATTTCATCTACAGGATAATGCAATATGTAGCACTTGTAACCATATCAATGATTTGGATAATTTCCTCTTAAATTGTAATAAATATACCTTTAAAAGGAATCATCTCTGGAATACACTCAAGATAAATCCGCGGCAAAATACTATCTTCAAAGAATTTTTGGAAACAATAGTCGCTAATAAACAAGTAAGTGTTCAGAATATTCCTGCAGAAACTCAAGTACTTTGATATATACTGAATGAAATACATCTATTAAATGGGATTATAGCCATTGTTGCTCCATATCCCACAAAAATACGTTCATTTAAAAAAACGTTCATTTTTTTTACATTAATATAATTTTTTTGGAATACAACGCCCTTTTTTAAGTATGCTTACTGTCTATAACACTGAAATAATTGCAATTTAAATTCTATTAATCATGCAGTCAGAACAAAAGTAGTTTCCGAATGCTTAAATTTAAATGTTTTAATAAAAATGTAAAAGAAATTTCATTATTTTAGCCAAAAAATTCGGTTTTAAAATACCTCCATTAATATAATAATTTGAATTTTCTTTGACCTAACATCTAAAATTGGTATTCCGCACACAATTATGTAATTTTTAGATTAACGTTGTAAATAAAGAGCCTAATTATTTTGTGTTAGTATTATCAGTTCGAATTTTTTTAAAAATTTAATACATATTGAGTCAAGCAAATAATGAAACAATATTTAAAATTTAAAGTATCCAAATAAAGTTATTATGATATAATTTTCTATTCTCGAATTTTTGTAAAACATATAATCGTGCACTCAATGATTAGTAGATCAAATATTTAATATGATATTCTTTAAATGTGTTTTATGCTCACATTCACAGTGTATCGAATTTTTTTTATACAACACGTTTTATAAGTTTGTTCAAGCATTTCGAGTAGGGGCTATAACATGTCTCAAAACTCATTATAATAAAATTATAACTTTTTCTTATCAAAAAAATGAAATAACTATAGATTTGAAAACCCACGCGCTTATAGTATTTTACAAATTATTTTAAAAAAATATATTAAATTTTTTTTTCGCATACGCTTCTGTATTCTTGAACTGTAGTATAGTATACTAATTATTATTAGTATTAGTTTATTAAAACGATTTTTTTCTATGTTCTTGTAACTTCTTAATAATTAGCTAACATATAAGAAATAACTTATTTTTTGGGTTCATGAAATTGATTAAAACAATTGGCTCAGTTTTCAAAATCGCCAAATTTGGCGCCTTTTTTGTGTTTTCCTGTTCTTCCAGCTGATACTGCGGGAAAAATGCAGAAAAGTACCATTGATGTATCGTAAGTGTTTTCACTGCCTCCATCTATAAATTTTTGCCAAGGAGGAGGGCAGATGAAGAATATTTTAACCCTTTAAATTATATTCAAATGTAAATTATATAAATTTTTTTGACATTAAATTATAAGAACATGAATTTTATGTTTTAAAAAGTAATTGAAAAAAAAAAAGTAAGAATGGCTGAGATGATATTTTCAAGTACATAATAAGTTTGAAATGCAAATTAGGGGTTTCACACACGGACCTCAGCCAAACATGTTTGTTTCAACAACAGGACAATCTAAATGAAAACTTTTGGTAAAAGGGCAAGAGGAAATGTAGAGGTCAGCATCTTCAACAGAGCCCCTGGAACATAAATTTGTATTGAGGGAAATTGGCGATGGACCACATAATTTTGAATTTTGGTCAAGTGACGAAGGCAACACTTGAGCTAGCCCCTCCCGCTCCATACTGTTGTGGTATTGAATTGGGATTGGATTAGAAACAACACAAGGATTGTTGGAGATGGATCTCTTAATTTTGAAAGATGGATATATGACGAGGATGACACACGATCTTTCTCTCCACATCTACGTCACATTAATGTGAGAAATTTGAGCTCTCACAGATTTAAAGTGCATCAGCTCTAGTATATACTTTTTTAGATAGAGCGAAAGTGTGAAAAGTATCTTCCCTTTTTGAAAGATCGTTTTAGTACTTAAAACCACGATACAATAAACTGCAAATATTATTTCTATTACATAACAGGAGATCATCCAAAACAGTGATTGTTTGTTTAATTAATGCTGTATTAGAGCTTCATACTAGGTTAGTATTTGGAGATCACATGCAAATTTAAATCAATACTGAATGACGAGTACGGTATTTTGAGTGAGTGGATTTATCTATATCACAGGATCTAATTCAAATTCATGTGTCCAGTTTCTTTCATTCCAACAGTTGGTTTGTGAAGGAATTGAATACTGAAGTCACGGCCTCTCTTCCTATAGGACGTTGTTATACGAACTAGGCTTTCCATCTAGATGAATTTAGTGATGATAACCAGGGGATATGTTAAAATTTGGATTTCTTCTAAGGCCTCTTTAAGAAATAATGATAGTCTAATGCTTGATAAATGTAACTCATTGAAATCTCTAAGTTATCTTGTGGTGTGATGTGGAGGTTAAAAGAGAAATGCATAAGTCGAACTGAATTTCTCGTCATCCGATCATAGTTCTAAATTACAAGATAATTTATCAATGGCTTTGTTAGTAACTGTAAAGCAACAAAATCAAATTTCTCAATCTTACTTTGCTAGTTGAACACTCTTAAAGCGAGGGCGATTGGGTTTATGTAATTTTCATTCACTGTGACCTGATTATTGACATTAAGACTAATGTACTTTATAAATAAGATTAATGGACCTTATGAAAATTTAGATGTACGGTTAAGTAAAGGAATAATCTGAAATATGAATACGAGAACTTTGAATCATAGCATGAAATTTTAATTAATAACGTTAAAATGGATGAGGTTTGCCACGCCTGGAAGTAATTATCTTACAGCATGGTCGAAAGACACCAATTATTCTATTTAACTTGCGACTTAACTTCAAATTACATACGCTTTCAAAAAATCCGCTTAAGTCCGTACACGAAAGATAAAAGTTCAGAGATGAAATAGGTTTATATCTTTCAAAGGTATATAAATATATATTTAAGAGTACCAGGTCGTGCGAGGTATTGTGGCATATATATTTAAGACTCCTTGTTTTTGGGAGATATATCTTTTGAAATTATTAGTAGAGCTTAGATTTTATGTGTTCCTAATAATTATACTATAATCATTCCCCAGAATAATAAAGGTAATTTTTTGTGTCAAAAATGGTCCCCCCCCCCCGCCTCTTATTTGAATTTGAATATGATTTGTGAGATACATTTGCATTTTATACCATTTTAAAGAAAACTATTTTTCAATATGATTCCAAATTTCTTATATATTTATTTCTTTTAATATCCAAATTTTTATAAAGGGTACTTACACATATAGTAAACCAAAAATATTTTTTCGCTGTGTAATACATTAAATTTTTAAAAAAATTATATGAAAAGAAGGGGAAAAAATTAAGTTTTCCAAAATTATAAAGCTCTATAATTTATTTATAGAAAATATGTAGTAATATGATTAAAAAGATAGTTCATTATGTGACGTTGGGCTATGCGCGGTTTTCTCTTCACTAACCTTGGGGACTTTTAATTAAGATTGATTGCTTTATCTAAACAACCTTTGCCCAACCAAAAATGAAACGTGAATATTCAAATTACAAGCAGATAGAAATAAAGTAAAACGAGAGAAATAGGAATTATATAAATTGAACTTGAGACACACGAAAGAGGTCAAGTGGCTCTAGCGTTTGGCAATTGTTCCAGAGTCGAAGTTGGGGCCTAGAATTATTACAAGTTATCGGCTGCTTAATGAAAGTTAGAAGTCAAGATAATCTCAACTTGACATTAGTGGTAAGAATTTGTTAGTTTGTTATTGATAGATCAAGTTATTATCTAGACGTTATCTGGGGAGAGCCTGTTATATTTGTCGTTATATTAGCAATTAATCAATAAATTCTGTGTGTACAACCTATCTAATGTCCTTTTGATTGACTTATTGACTTTTAGTTTTAATGCATTGAGTTTAGCTAAGGCACAAGAGGCGAATAAGAATAGTCTGATGACACAACTATATTTTGTGCATTATTTTATGTTAGAGGAATAATATATATATATATATATATATATATATATATATATATATATATATATTTGGAATATTATTTATAAAAATGGCATTTAATTGCAAACATTGCTGAAAAATTCTGTCCATATTCAACTAAAGATAATGATAAATTTTTTGTCTGAAAAATACTTTTATAGTTCAATAAAAGGATTAAAATATCATTATTAGGCCCACAAAAGTCTTAATCTTTAGGAATAACTCTTAAAACACAAATGTCACAAAAAGAAAGTCTTTAATTTGGTATTTTATTTTCCCCTGCACGTCGGGGTATTCTTAAAAATACACTTTTCTTAATTCAGAATTTGATGTTTCACCAGGGAAAAATAAATCCTTTTCTTTAATAAAAAAAAAAAAGTGATTGTACATGAAAATAAAAATCCATGTTCTACTTATGGTACCATCAAGAGAACCAAGGTAGAAATTTATATTCGGAGAAGAAAAAAATATATATGTGTGTGTAGAATGTTTTGGCAATTCTAATTTGTGACTGGTTCTAATGGTAATAAAATTGTCTCACGCTGAAGCGGAAAGGGGAGGAACGTAATAAAAAATTAGAAGACCTCCCTGATTTACTTACTGTGCTGTTTTTGTGAGAGGGGAAAGAATGGTTGAAGGCCTACGTACGATACTGTTTCGAACAAGGACCACCTAAGATGGCTAAAAACAAATGAGGAGAGGAAATCCGTTAGTGTCTACAGAGCAGGTGTGTTTCAATTTCAATCCAACTCATGCGTTCAAGCGAAAATTAAAGTCGAATATCTGGTGAGAAAATAAAGCATATTATATAACAATTTAGTCTGCCTATTAAGCATGATTTTTGAAGCGGGGAATTTTTTTGAGAAACTCAAGTCTCCCTCTATGGGAGATTTGTTCTTATTTTGGCTGATTCCTCTTGTACGATTTTTTTAATTCTATTTTATCGATTCTCCATTCAATGGACCCACATTAAGTCCCAAAAGTTATTGACACAAACAGGAAGTGAGCTGCATTTTGTAATTTTAAATGCAATGAGGTTCGTTTGCGCAGTAAGGAGTAATATTACAGTAGAAAAAGAGAGGGAAAAATATTATCTGTTTAAAAGACTCCTTAACTGCAAAGTAGAATGTACTATTTACATATTAATAATCTTGTTACATTAGTATATTTTATTTACAAATGTAAACTTCCAAACTGCGAATATCAGTTTAAAACGAAAATTTTTTATGGAGATAATCCATATTAACTGTACACGGAATTGAAGTATTAAATCATCGAGGAGGATAAGAATAAAAGTTTAATAACCTAAGAGCCTACAACTTACCTACAGCCAAGCTAACCAATTTTAGTGATTAATAACCTCTTGAGACCCAAGACCATATATTCTTTTAGCAAATTGTCCTTAATTTGAGGCAAATCATTTAAAAAGTAATACAAACAGTATATACAGCCATTTTTTTTAAATTAAGAAAAATACAATTTTTGGCTAGACCATTATAATGGACATTGGGTTTTAGTGTTGTAAAAACATATGCTACTGGTATACTGTGAATGACATATAGACAAATAATTCTAATAAATAAAAATGCAAAATCGTATTTGTTTTATATTTTTTACGTGAATTCAAAGAACACAAAAGTATTTTTCATTGAATTTAAAAGTTTAAGTATAGAAAAATTGTAATACATGGATAATTTAATGGAGAACGCGTTAAGCAAATTAAATTTAAAAGAGGAGGAAAGCAAAAATAAATGAAAAAAAAAATGTTTGAGTGTAAAATAGTGATAAATAAACAAAGCTGAAGAGACATGTTCTTTGGCAAAACCATCAATTTGAGCAGTGAAGCAGAAATAAAAATTGCTTTTTTTTGGGTGCTACCTTTGTTTTTGCACCTTACAGGATTCTCTTTCGTGTATTTAGCCCTGTGCTGACCATTTCTTCATCGCTCAAATTGATCATCTAAGACAGTTTCTTGTGTAAGTCGATTATTAATATTTTGAAATCTAAAAATTGCATGGATTTACAATCTATACTTGATTTTTGATCTTCTCTCATCAGGATCCAAGCATTTATTAGCCTCATATAAAAAAAAGTACAGTATAGTTACTTTTCAGTTTTCTTCCGAAACTGATGCCTATTTGTTGAAACTTGTTCTTGAGATGCGGAGTTTTCTTTCATTTCATTATGAGAGGATCCTCATCATCACTCGAGTTCTTATCACAGGAACTATCATTCTAAGTTTCCCTGGTTGTTACATTTTTTTGACAGTATTTTCACTTTTAGATACTTTAATATGTCCAGGTTCGTAATTATTATTTTCATCACTGATATCAATGTCTGATACATCGCAGTTCATTATGATTTCCTTGATTTTTTGAGCATCTTTTTCGGCATCAAAATAACATTGTTTCCAAATGTTTCTCTAAAACCAAATGAAGCAGGATTAGATTATAATATTCAAAACTCAACGCAAGCATCTACATTAACAGAAATCTTTTTTTTTTCTTTCTGAAATATTTAATTTTTTTTCTGTAATTTCTCGAAATTTAGCTACACAAATAATTAATTAAGAAACGTATGCTAGAGTTAAGTTCGAAAACATTATGAAAAGCAAAATATTTTGTTAATGAAATTAATTTTAACTCAATGATATTTTGTTAGTAAACTATGAATATTATAAAATACAGATTATAAGTAACTGAATACTCAATAGATCCCAGAAATCTAACTTCCTTACTAACGGTTGAAAATGTGGTGTTCTGTGTCAATAATTTTATTAAATTGTTACTTCTAAAACAATACATTTACATAAATATTCTATTAAGTAAAAAAAAAAAAGATAGTTTAACTTTTTATTTTTCATTTTTTAGCTTAACACGATATTTGAGTAAATGACAACGCTATTCCTTGTCTAAAACAAAAATGTTCTAATAAGCAATTTTGGGAGCATAATTTGTGACGGGTCTATCAGCAACCCTGTCACTAATAGTCCTCTTGGGCGGGATTTGCACTCCTCATCAGTTTTTTGTATCAGAGGACTATTAGTGACAGGGTCACTGATAGACCCGTCACAAATTAAGTGATAAAGTCCCAATGTCCACTTCATTTGACACAAACAAGTTCATAGCTTTGATTATCATAAAAAATTAATCAAATATTAAATATGCAACATAGTTTTATAATTCACCTTTTTTAAAAATGAATATTACTATTTTTAATTTAAGAAATATGTAAAAGTATAATAAAACTAAATTCAAACTGCTGAAATACCTTCAACTGTTGCTTTATTCTTGTCCTCCATTTTCAAATGCTTGTGGATCAAGGATCCCGCCAAACATTTCAAGTTTTGTTGAATAGACGGCACCCTTGGACAATTCCAATATAATGCAGTGCCTGTTTTAGGATATAAAATTGTAAATTCTTTCTCAGCATGTAAAATAAAAATGTCCAATAGAACGGACGCTGGGTCTCAAGAGAATATATATATGAGATTGTAGCTTGCCTACCAGGGTGGAAAATCATCCGATTTTAAAACGTTATATTTTCATAAATAGGTGACACACATAATTATAAGTAATATATGAATGCAAAGGGAAAATATAGAAGTTTTATTTACAAGTGTTTGATATAACTTCCTTTTGTTGCACGTATAATGTCAATTCAATTTGTAAACTCCTGCCATACATGTTGTAAAGTGTCAGAGGTAATTGATTGTACAGCAGTAGAAAGCCGTTGTTTAAATTTAAATCAATTTGTAGGTATTGGTGGCCTGTACACTTTATCTTTTACAAACCCCTAAAGGAGAAATTGGATGGGCCATATCAGGTGACTTAAGTGGCCAGCTGTGTAACATCAAGTCATCTGCTACGATCGATCCAACTGCGAGATAGTTCCGTGAAAGCTTCTAAAACAGATAGATTTCGTAAAATAGCTTCACGAAGAACACACGAGAGTCATCTATTGTTCACGATATAAAACTTCCACAGTTTTCCTTTTATTCATGTATTACTTATCATTCAGTGCTGTTTATTTTTGAAAATATGGAATTATGAAATCGGTTGATTCATTTTGAATAACCCTGCACTGTGAATTAGACTCTATTTATGTATTGACAATTCAAACAAATATATTTAGGGTTAATATTTCGATTAAAATACTTATGTCTTCAGAGTTTTAAACTAAACAACTCATTTTTTTTTCTTTCGGTGTTTATGTTAAGTCTTCTCGGAACTTTATGCAATCTTTTTATTTCGATTAATTCAAACAGTTTCAGAGTTCAAGAAGCCAGATACTCATACTATTATTGTGTGATGGAAAGAGTAGTTGCACTTCTTTCAATTGTGAAAATGTCACCAACCGTCTTTGAAAATGACGATTTGAATTAGGAATGTGTCAAGTTTAGACTGACGGTGAATGTAGAAAGTATTTGTACAGTAGCATTCTGTGTAAGAAACTATAGTTTTCACATGCTATTAGAATAAAAGTAATTCAGAAAGTACAACATTCGATAAAACAATTTTTTTACAAACATAAATGCGGGACAAAAAATTCAATACAATGTTTTCAATTGTTTTTCAAATATATAGAAGATTAAAGCTAGGTGGTTTTAAGGCGTGTAAAAGGTATACGTACATTGAAACAAATGAAAACTGTTGTAAGTGTTTTGTGATTGAATCAGGGAGAGCTTATCGATAAGAGACATCCTTCCCCTTGAGGTACATGTACGATTATGAAATTTAAGTTTGATGCACAACACAGAGTTTTGATATGAGTCTAAAGAAACCGGTTATTCTAAAGAAAAACTGATTATACAGAATCACAGGGATGGTAAAGCATGTAATTAAATTTCATTATTAGTTGGTAGTTCTACAATGCAGTCTATTATTCGGAGGTTGCGGCTTCTAAAATACTTCATAACGCTTTCCGCCGGGACGAGCATCTATTTACCTCAGTCGACAGGCATTTGTTCGCCAATTTCGTTGAAATGACATTCTGAAAATAAGTACTCCTACGCTTTCAGTAGAATTAAAAAGCAAAGGAATAGTCACATCTGTAGGTACAATTCGAAATAAATGTAGTCAAGAAATGTAGTCACGATCATGTTGAGCGAAAAAAGAATGTAGTGAATGAACGGACTCGAATGTTAAGATTACTCGAATCTTTCGTGAGTTATGAAATATGTAAAGGAAAGCCCAGAGCTCTGGAACCAAGATTTTTTTTTTTTTTTTGTGACGAAATTAAGTTTAACGTTTGTGGGTCGACCGCTGGTGAGTGATGAGGGGACACAAAAATGCATACAAAGAATTTACTTCCGTCAATGAAACATGGAAGTGGGAGCGTGCTTGTTTGGGGTTCTATGAGCGCCTCAGAAGTTAGCAATTTAATCCCAGTTGATGGAATCCTCAGTCAGACGCTTTATATCGACATTTTGAAAAATGTCGATATAAAGTTCACTATCTAGTTCACTAAAAATGGGTCTTCATGATGATTACATTTTAATTATGGTAATGATCCCAAGAATAATGCCTTAAACACGCTACTTTGGATCTTATATAATATTTAAATCGATGAAATTACCTCCTCAGTCACCTAAGATCAATTTCACTGAACATTTAAGGGAAATTCTTCGATCAAAATGTTCAAAACTTGACTTGTTAATTGCTTTTATACAAAAATAGGACTACATTTCTAGACCAGTGTCTACAAATTTGGGTTCAAGTTAAGTAGTGGGTGTGTTCTTGGGCGAATTTTGGGTGTGATAATGATTTAAATGAGGCGAATTAGGTTATGGTAACCCTTCATTACTCTACTTCATTACGTATCACTACTTTGACGATCTCTTTCCTAAGCTGATGTTTTTTCTTAAAAGTTGAAAAGAAGAACCCGATGCCTCTCTTAAACCTGAATTTGGTTGAATATGCGTAAAGAAAGCCCAGAAAAATTATTCAAGTTAAGGGATATTCTACATGGTATTAGTGCTAAGTTACTATGTCACAAATGTTAATTTAAGCATTTCAGATTACGCTCATTGAACGAATAACTTATAAACACAAGATCGAACATTATTTGTTTTATAAATTTAACTTTTTTCTATGCAAATTTTTTACACACATTTTACATCGAAATGGTAAAAAAATGTTTTTTGTAATAGATATCTAAAGAGTTACTTTCTGAAACTTAAATATGCATTTTTGTCAACGACGCTCCATTAAATTAAGATTTTTCAAGACAGGAATATCTTCTACACTTACTGTATATATATATATATATATATATATATATATATTGTAGTATCGCGAGATAAAACTTGCATTTCATCTATCGTATGTTACGTTCGTTAGTATTCTATTTTCCTCAAGTCGAAGTTTACTCTTGTTATTCTTCTGAAGCTGAGAGTTTGTAAATTAATTATTTAAATAAAAACAACAATACATGTATATTGCTCTTCGTCCTTCGTATAGAAACGTCTGAATTCTGGAGTTCTCGCAAGTTAATCGAATTATGTTAGGTCCCATAAAGTTCTAAAAAAAATGTAAACATTGAAGAAAAAATTCTATTGTTTAGTTTAAAAATGAAAATACCAGTAGAATTTATTTAATTTTAGTAAGAAATACACACAATCCCTAAATTTGTACTATTCAAATTATCGATAAATCATTAGAATCTAGCTCAGAGTATATTGGTACACAAGTTATAATCTCATGCATATATCAATAATTATAATGAGTTGAGAGCGGATTGGCAGAAAATGAGTTGCAGGGGAGTTGTTATCAAATTTAACCTTTATTATTCTTTGATTACAAACTTAAATTCAGTGTATAAGTTATCTCTATACAGAAGTTTTGTTTCTTGTGTATGTCAGAAGTACACATATATAAATAAAATATATCGAATTTTACAAGACTACTGAAATAGGAAAGGAGTGTTTTGCTCTGCAATAAGAAGTCTGTTAAGTACCGGTTCATTTTAACTCACTTTAACTTTGGATATTTGGAAGAAATTGGTACGATAGTGTGTTGCTGAGTAAATAAAAACACTCCATGGGTTAGTGCCAGTATTTCATTTCAAATCATTTGCTAAGGGATACGATACAAAACGCACACACAGACATTGAAATTCACAATACAGAAGGCTACTGCCATCGTCCGTCCTCTTTCGTTTCTCACGTCCGATTATAGAATGCGCTCTATCTTACACCCTAAGGGTTCGGCTCACTTTCCACCTAAACACAGCACTGCCGTTGCCAGATGTTGGGCATCAGATCCTCACCAAGCCCGGATATATATATCCGGAATCAGCTACTTTAATAAAAATTTTGTGTTATTTCTAATTTTCTTCTATATCACTGAGATGACACTAAATCCCCCCCCCCCCCTCTTTTTTTTAGCTAAAAAACTTTAGTAGAAGGCAAACCATTTAAGTTGTGTATACTCAGAAAAAAAAATTTTTACTCCCTTCAGTTCAAAAATATTATCCTTTCTAAAAATGTTCGTTACAATCCTTTTTAATGGTATGTTTAAATTTATAGGAAATATTCAGATTCAGTGTTAAGGCTCTCGTCCACCGGACATTTTGATTTTGTGAACCTAAAGTTAATCTTATAGAATTTCTACTGCCGCCTTCAAATCTATACTATTATATCTATTTGAATGTGAAAAAAGTACGTCCAAAAGAGCAAAAAATAATGAAAGTTTCTGCGGAATTACATTTTCGCTCATATCTATAAAAATATTTTTTTTGACCCCCTATATTGATGATTCTTTTGTGGGTTCTCCGGATATTTAAAAACATTCTAAAATATTTTTCAGAATCGGGGAGAAAATGTAATTCCACAGAAACCTTTGTTATTTTTTGCTCTTTCGGATGCACTTTTTTGTATTTAACTAGATAAAGTAGCAAAGATTTGAGGAGGGTTAAAAAAAGTTTCACAGAATTAACATTATGTTCACGAAATGAAAAATGGCCAATAGACGGGAGCCTTAACCTTCAACTTAACAACTTTTACGATAGTATGTTCCCCAAATAATTAAAATAAAATGATAATAATTTTTATTATTAACAAGTTTATCAGTTTATTAATTTTTTCTCATTTATTTACTTTCCTATTTTAATCTTATTCTTTCTTTAAAGGAATCCTATCTAATGAGTACATCCCAAGTAATATTATCTTAAGAAAGATTAACTAACTGAAATCTCTATCCATTTTTAACACACTTGCTCTCGTACCCCTGCAGAACATTCACGTATTTTTTAAGGATAATAGTACCAAAGTTTGAGAGTCACTTTCTTAACGTTATCTCCAAAAGCATCTTGTGGAATAATAGAGGATGCTGTACACTGGAGACATCGTAATTACGAATCTCTGGCTCAGAACTCATCAACGTTTATTCACTATTTTGCTTTAGTGTTACTTTAATTAAAACAAAACGCACTACATAGCATTTTTACATTTCTAATGATTTTATACAATTCCTCTGTTTACGGATAAATTTTAGAGATTATTAGCGAAAAATAGTTTTTGAAACATTTTCAAGAATAGTGAGTCGATTTTAATATATTTGTATTTCAATTCGTAACAACTTTAAAAGTTATTATTTTTTTCTTTATTACAATGTGCTGTTTATACGCCATCTTATCACATCAAGAAAACTGTTAGCTTTCAACACGTTTTTAAAGCTGATTTGAAGTTCTTTAGCAGTATAAAATTATTCTCGAAAATGAATTTTGAAATAAAGAATAAAATAGTAAGCATCGATTTCTGATTGGTTGCGGTAACCTAGTAGTTATGTTCGTGGACTCGCGGCCTGTGGATTTCGTTGAGGCGTGGTTTCGAGGAGTCTTGATGCCTCTAAAGACCCACCGTGTAGCCGGAACTGATGTACGTTTTCGAGGCTCTAAATCCTCCATTTGGAGTGGTATGGAAGTAAGAAGAAGGAGATGACAGCTCAAGCGTTGTTCTCGTCATTTGACCGAGGTTTAAAATTACAAAGTCCGTCGTGAATAGCTGCTTCTAGTGCGACGTTAATAAACCCAATCAATCATTCTATTTCTGATCCTATTTTATTGTTCATAAACAAACAATTTTTTTCCTTCAGGCATAACAAAATTTCTTAATTTTATGATAGCGATAAAAAAAATATCAAAAAATGAAATACATAATCCACATATACATTAATTTGTTTCTTTCTGTGTCTAAACATTGTTTTTTAGAAAATATTTATATGAGTGATTCTCGAAAGAATTTTTGAAGTATCTTGTGGTTGTTGGTAGCATGCCCTCATTATAAGGGAAGGAAATACCGTCACCCCCTTCCTTCCCTGTTTAGACGGAAGAGACAGAATACCCAGTAAGGGACCCACTTTAATATCCTTATTTTACTTAACATATTGAATTGTTTACCTCTTACTGGATTGCTATCTACCTACCAATAAGGGATCTATGATCTCAACTTTGTTTTTGAGTTCTTACTGCAATGTTATCTATTTACTGATAAGCTAGTTGCATTCAAGCCCACTCTTAATTCTGGTGGAATTAATACCATTTGAATTAATTAAATGAAAGCAAATTTAAAGTAAATTTTTTTTATTCTTTTAAGCAAAGTTGCTGCTTTGAATATTACTTATTTGATAGTGTTATGTTTCTACTGCATGGATGCATTAAATGAAATAATTGGTATTTTGATTTATACTAATTTTGTTAACTAAATAAATTAACCGGTTAAATATAATGTGAATAAATTAGATTTGAATTATTTAATAGTAAGGAAAATTAATTACATTACAAGTTCTTATGCCGTTTCACGTGAAACTGTTTATAGCTTATGGAATATTTTTTTTGCTTAAAACAACCATTTTAACTCTACTTAAAAATGGAAATAATTTTTTTTATTTTCCCTCTCAAAGCTGTCAAATTGGATACATTTTTTTATTTAACTCACTTTTTCCCATTTAAATTAATTGAGTAAATATAATCTGAATGAATTAGACTGGGTAGTTTAATATAAAAAACTGTAATTTATGGAATAATTACATTGATCAACAGTAAGTTTATTGAAAAATTATTTTTAGTTAATATTCGAATATCAAGTTAGAATTTATACCACAACTCTTTTGCTACAAATTTTACATGAACAGTAAATGAATTTAAATATCTTTTTTTCTCCACCCGATGAGTTTTACTACTTACTTTAAGCAATATCTTGTACTAGACATATTTCAAAAGATGCATTATTTCGACATTAATTTATATATTTTTTCCCCTAATGTATAGAAAAAATGATTAAAAACTTGTGTATCAGTTATAACAATATGAGAAAAAAATAAACTTACTGAATATTTCTAGAATTTTATATCAAACAAGATTGCTGTTAGTCTTCAAAGGAAGTACTGAATGTACGAAAAAAGATGTTACATTTATTTCCTTTTCAAAGAACACAACATTTTGTTTCTTACAGTATATTCTCTAGAGTTTCTTAAAATGTTCAAATTCATAATAACGATGTTTACTTAAGAAGTTAAATCTCAGTCAAAACAATCAAAAACAATGTTTTGTAATGTCAGTTTCTTTTCAGTTGTAAAACTAATAAACATTTTGTTACTATACATTGTATGCACACGACAGATATGAAAAAAATAGCTAATATTTATGATTATTGTTCAAAGTTTAAAGCCTTTTTCTTTTTTCTGTACTTTTGATCTTTGGAAGTACGGGAATGATTCTTGAAGAATGTAGGGAAGGAGTGTTGATAAGAAAAATGCTGACAGCACCTTATTTTTAAAAATTTTCCTGAGGAACCGAGGTCATGGTCGTGGCCGGCGGTTCTCCAAAATTATGTGTTCAAGCCTTGATGTTACGAAAGTCCCACCGTTTAGCCGGAGCTGATGCACGCAAAATCTGTAGTGGCTCGAAGTCCTCCCATTGGCGTGGTGTGGAAGTTAGGAGATGGGGTGCCATCTCAGGTGTCGTCCTCGTCACTTGACCGAAGCTCAAAATTACGAGTCAATAACGTTCGTCAATAATTGCTTCTAATGTGACGTTAATAAAACCAACCATTAGCATTTTTACATTTGTTTTTTGCATGCTTATTTTTTGTTTCATTAATAGGTTTGAGATTTTTAATTAGTTTTACTATTTTTTTTAGATATTTATTTATCTATATCTTTTCAATTTGTAGTTTAAATGTATTTATGTAATATTTGTTCTATGTTTATTTTCTTCTTTTCTCTTGGTTGATTTCCTAATTCTGCTGATTTTTTGTTTGTTACCATGTTTCATTATAATGTAATTTACTGAAGTGGGATGGTTTGATCAGTAATAATGTTATATACACACAATATTCTATTCCAAAATATGGAACAGTCTTAATTACATCATTTCCGTTGAACTGAATTCTTACTTTTCTTTGACTAGGCGTTTCCTTATGAGATTTCGTTTACTAAATAAATTCTTGTTTTTGCTTTTAAGATTAAATTTTAGTTTGCTTAATTAATTATAATAATTTGACGTAAGTTATATTAATTTTACTTCGTTTTAATGGTTTCTTTTATTATGAAGTTTCTTAGATATTAACGTAATAAATAGTGAATTTATGATTCATATGATTAATTTCTGTATGATATAATATATTGTGAATTATTGATGTGTTGCTCATTTATATATAACATTGTTCATTGAAATATACGAAATAAACACACACACACACACACATATATATATATATATAAAAACTAATAATAAATAACAAAAAAAATTAAAATGTAAAATTAATAAAAAATATTGTTACGAAATTATTAGATAATGCAATAACAAATCATAATTCAATAAAGTAAAGTAATAAAGTTAATATAGATTAAACTGTAAATTAATTACTATAAGTAGAACAAAACAAGGTAATGCTCAAGAATACATAAAAAGCATATAAATAAAAATCCAACAATAAATTATCCATCTATTGTCATATAAAATTTAACCACATTTAATATCTAAAAATAAAACTAGTAATTTAAAAAAAATCAATTACCACGAAGCTCTTAACAGATATAAAATACCATTTAAATAAAACCTACTAATTTTTACATATCGAATAAACTCGTTACACTAAGATAAATAAATATAAAATACATGCTCTAAATTTTTTTTACAATAAATGAACGCTCTTTTAAATAAATTTAAAACTGAAATAAAAATTCTTTAAACACACACACGCACGCACACATTATTCGAATTTAACGAAAGGAAATGAGCGAAACAGTTTCAAGTTCCCATCAAAAAGAGATCTTTTCAAATTTCCGCGAACGTCATTAGCGAGTCATTAATTCGTCTTTACCTCCCTCGACAAATAATAATAAGCTCTTGGAGATAATAACCGCAGCCATCATCAACATTTTTCTTTTTAAGATAAGGCTAATGAATTCCATGCATGCTTCCTGTAGCACTGGTACCACCCTTGATTGTTTTGGACATCTCCCCTCGATCCGGGTGGCACTATGTCGGGTGTGAATGGCACGAGCGTAGGGGAAAAAAAGAATCCATACCAAAAAACCGTTTTCTGCAATTCCGATTTGCTACTTTTGCATCCACCCCTTATTTGGGAACTAATAACCAAAATCATCATTTCATTCTTTTTGAGGATTCCATGCGCAATTAAGCCTCTTGGCAGCTACGAGGTGTGGGTGGTCCCTCTGCCACCCAAGTTGAATGAAGAGTGGCAAGCCACAGAGCGCATGTCCTCTCAGGGTCAACCGGGTGCAATCAGCACGTCCTAATTGTTTTTTTTTCTGTTTACGCTGGTTGTCTTATCAGAGCTTTCTTCATTTTCCTGATGAACCTGTTGGATCGAAGTGAGGTCAGGACAGTAATGGTGTTAAGTCCGAACCCAAAGAAAAAGTAGAACGAGCGATAAGGTGAAATCGGTGCTAAGCCACTCATTAAGAACTTAGTATCAGAAAGCAGATAATAATTTAAGCATATTTAATCAGTGCCTTCTTTAAGCGAGGGCGTCTTGAAAGTTATAAGGATATCGTCATCTACTACTAATGAATTAGATCGATATTGTAAGCAATTTTCTCGATAAGAAAAATTTATATATATATATATATATTTCCTAGGTTCAAAACCCTGGACTGACAACATTAAGAAATTCACGTTGGAAGTTTCGTTGAATTGTTTTCTTCTATAATTTCTAATACCTTACAGAATATTCTTTATGTTGCCATTGCAGTGTTCTGGACTATATATCATGCAATATATAAGCCCTTGTATTCTCAGTCAAGTTTAGTCGTTCTTAGTCTGCTACTGAATCTCGTTATTCACTCTTATCTATTGAGTGCTTAATTCAATCTACTTCAGTATCTACGTGACAATGTATTCTCAAATCGGAAAACTGAGTTTACGGGATGAAACGTAGAATCTATAATTATAAATATATAGATCGGACACAATTAGCCATATTTATGTAAGAAAGAATCAGCACGGATCAGATACAAAAATAGAAGTAATTTATGTAGAATTGAAATTACGTATTTTAATATGCATGTATTCGAAAACATATATCTTTATACAAATAAGATTATTCCCGATCAATTGAAAAGACTACGATGGGAAAATTTCTTCGTAGGATTTTTTAAGACGATTTACTCATGCGGTCTAAACGTAATTTATAACGATAGAAATATTCTTCGTGTGGTGAAATGGAAAGGTAATTTGAAGTGTAAATTTGAACAAATTTTTCAGATATTTTAAAAAAAATCATGCATCTCTTTCCAATTATAAACATAACTATAAAAGTGCGATTAGGTAAAACAAAAAGTTAGGTAGATTGATTTTTAGTTATAATTCTGATATTAATTCAAAAATGTTGGATGATTATGTATGTATGTGTTATCAGTTTAATGATTTCATAGGTAAAAACTATGGTCACGTTGACTGGTAATAACTAACAGTAATTTAATAGGAATGAAATAAGTAAAGATTTGGATAATTTTATGATGAAAATAGCTGTCAAATATAATATACCCTTTGAGACCTTTATGGAATTCAAGTATAGAGTCCTTAACGATATACAATTTAAATAAATATTAGGACCCTCAATAGGAAACTACAAATAAATTTCATAATAGTTTATGTAGATAAAGTTTCTGGGAACTTTGCTGTTATATGTAAGTATTTTTACTTTAAAACTCCGTTTGAATATTTTGAAAACAATGATGATTTTATTTGAAAATGTGAATATAGAGAAATTTCTAATAGACTAGTCGCTTTTCATAAAACTTGGAATACAGTTTAAAAACAATAAATTTCCACACGTGTTTCTGACTCCCAAAACTCCATAAGAACCCTATTAAATTTAGAACCATAACAAATGGTTATAATATATACATAACTAAATTTGGTAAAACTTTGTAAAATACTTCGAAATTTTTTTTGGAAAACTTGAGGAAACAGTTATTATTAAAAATAGTGAAGAAGTAATTAATTCCACAGGCAATGCCAAAACTCAGTCAATTTATAATTATGATTTTCAGGATATTTTTAATTCCATTGATATAAATGATATGATAAGAGTTCTTTTGATTCTCCACGATAAATTTTAACGTAGAGAATATGATAAAACTGAACACATTTGAGAGAATCATTCAATTAGTACTGCTAATTATTAGTAATTAAGATTATATTATTTTCAATAAAAAATATGTAAACAAATAAAGAGCTTGCCTCAAGGAGGACCAGCTAGCAACATTCTGGTAACTGGTCCTCCGAGGACCAACTACCTTGAAAATTTTTATGAATCGAACCCCGTTAGGAACTCTTTTTACACTTTATACAGCCGAACATTGATTTTTATCCTAACTAATTGATTTTAATACAAACAAATTCAGATACAGAAAAGGCGGAATATCTAGATATGGAATTACAGATACTGAATCACACCATTTATAGAAATTTATATGATAAAGAGATGTATTTAAATTTAAAATAATTAAAAGGCCTTAGAGTAACAACACTATTCACATATCTATGTACAGGAATATAATATTAAACCTCTTGTACAGATTCAAAAATATTAAGAAATTTGTTACAGATTGTGCGGAATATGATTATATATATATATATATATATATATACATTTAATATGTCCAAATTGATATGCATTTAATATTTCCCTTGAAGAATATTTAAGGGACTCTGGAAGTTATTGAAATTTGATTTCGGGAATTTAAATTTGATATCTAAAGAATTTTTTCTTATATTTTGACAATTTTCTTATTAAGATCTCTATTATGTAAATAATTTAAATGATTTTTTGATACTCCAATTTTGAAAAATAGGAGTTTCTTCTGGAGTATTTTGGATTTGAGGTTTTGGAAATTGAAGCCTTAAACATATAGGTTATTCAGGACATTTATGAAGTTTAAAAGATCTTTTAATTAAAAAAATGAATCCACCACAACAATAGGATTACAAAAACAGCTAGTTAGTGGTCTAGATGTGAAGAATTCCTGAATTTTTGCATAGCTTACACTTACAGCCACATATTTTATTCACACGACTCAAGAAATTTTTAACAACTAAAATTCAGTTTTGTGTGGTTTGGGGGGTCTTTTTGGATTTTACTTCTCAATGATTGTTTTGATTAATATTCACATCAAATTTGGCAACAACGCAAAATTTGGGAGATTTTTGTATAAAAAGTTTCTTAATTATTTTGCACTGTCAATCTTAATCATGTTATGTGCTTTTGCCTAGCACTCAGTTGAATTAGTTTAGCTTAAATTAGGTTGCGTAATTTTAAATAATTTCTCTAGATTTTTTGCATTTACTAGGTCTTTATTAAGCGTGCATCAAAAAGCAACTCAGTACAGCAAGTGAAAAAAAAATGATTTTTTAGAACACAACTTTTAAACAAAATTACAGTTTGGTTTACAGTTAACATAGATATATTAATAGAGATATAACAATAAAAATACAAAAACTGAAATATAAATTACGTGAATCATTTTAAAAATTAACACTAATTAAGTGCATTTAAATAAAATAAGTTTAATATTTATTATTTATTCAAATAGAATTAATTTAATTTAATTTCGTCAAAACTATGGCAAGCAGGTTTCAGCTGATTTTCTGAAAACGGCTAGACAGGTGCAGCACTCGAGTGGCAAAATACTGGATTGTTGTTGTCCTCACAATCATTTACATATATATGTCATAGCATTTTATGAATTAATTTTTACATGTATTTTGAATGCATTTTTTTTACGAGCTTGGATGTAGGTTTAGTTCTATTTTAAATTTTTAGATCTTAAACTAAAATTTTAATTGAAAAATTTTGGTTTTAAATTTTTATAATTGGGGTATCTTGCCTATTCTTTTTTTTTTTTTTTTTTGTTTATTTTGCTTTATCTATTACAATTTTCATATGGGAGTGATCCAATTTTCTCCCAGAAAAATACACCGGGGGAAGGTCGGTAACATAGAACACGTTTAATCCCACAATTCAGTCCCCAGTCTGAATGTGCATGTTTTGTTTTGATGGTATTCAATTTGTTTCAATTTTTATTCAATTATATATTAATTTCTATAAATGTCCTCTTCTGTTCGATTTTTGGATTTCATTTGTTATCTTACTTATTATGTTGTTTTTTAATTATTTTAATAATTTAATTGTTTTTACCTTATATATATATATATAACGCGAGACTTATAATGCAACACTAAGAAGGAGTGGTCAGAAAGTAATGAAATTCGGAAAATAGTGAGAGAGACAGCAACGAACCATAAGTGATCTTTATTTCGAAATGATATGCATAACACAGGGTGAGAATAGTGTCGGCTCAGTGGGTTGTAGGACCACCGTGGATGGCGATGCACGAAACAGCACGTCTATGTTCAGAGTCAATGAAAGTACGGATGGAGTCCTGAGGAATGGCTCTTCATTCCCTGTCAACCATTTGCCACAGTTAGTTTTCTGAACGCAGCAGTGGCAGAGTCTGCAAATGGCATCAAATCCTATCTTAAATATGTTCTATTGATGAGAGATCAAAAGAGTACTGTGGTCATCGAAGCATCTGTTCACCTTGCAGAGCACGTTGGCTGATGCCAGCAGTGTGCGGTCGGAATATAAAGTTGTGTCACTGTCCACAGTACATCATCCACGTATCGTTGAGTCGTCATAGTGCCCTGAATACGAACTGTAGGTGACTAGAATCGTACGCAATTGCGCCCTAAACCATGATGCCACATTATCGTGTGGTGGGCCATTCCACAATTGCTGCCAAATTGGATCTGTTTTCATGTCGATGCCACACTGAAATTTAGCAACTATCATAGGAGAAACAGAAGCATGACTCATCTGAGAATTCGACCCTGTGCCATTCTTCGTCCACATCGCTCGAGCCCGGTGCCATTGCAGAAGTTGGTGTCTATGATGCGGGATCAGTGGCAGTCTTCCTAACGGACGTCATGAGTGCAGGCCACTATTATAATCAATCGACCGGAAATGGTTTTGGTCGATACGGGAACAATCAGGGTGTCGTGAACATGCTGCAGGAAGGAGGCAGAAGTGGCTTCTAGTCCATCGCCACTTGGATATTTGCGGTATGGAACAATCTGCCCTTTGCAGTCCAATCACTATGCCCCTCGAAAAATCTCTGTCATCTGGAACTGCCTCCTTTAACGACGGCCAGGCATTCTCTGACATTTCAAGCGTCCTCTAAGACAAGAACAAATTTTCTACGATGTTTTCCCTAACAGAAATAGCGGCATGAAAATTGAACATTCTACACTCACAGATTCCTTCTCTTATATGTTCTTCAACACACGTTGGAGAATTGCTCATTTCACATCATTCGCATAATTCGGTGACGTGCATCTAACACATCGATCAATAACTCCCGAGACTAACCCAGAGATGGCGCTCGTAGTAAACCAGTAACCAGGTCTTTCTAGAGTACTAACATTTGCTTGAAACGTGTCAAAATTTTAAGTCGATCGGACCAGGAAAAAGATTTTTTGAAGTGAAGTGAAAAAGGTTTTTTCCAAGTGGGTGCCGCGATTGCTTTCGATGGAACAAAAACAGCAACGAGTCGATGATTCAG